>VZRO01004972.1:85046-97751 GCA_013397915.1 Daphoenositta chrysoptera | reverse complement strand
GATAAAGGTCAAAGACAGTGTTTACCAGGGGGGTAGAACCCTACAAAACAGGCAGGGAAATATTCTCTGCATTCTGGGTTCCCACAAGGAGGGTGTTGGAACTTAAGGGGTGTCTGTGGATTGGCAGAAATACTTGGCAGCCACCCCAGGGCTCTCTGTGGGAACCATACTGGCTTCAGCAGGGGATAAATGGCACATGCAAAACAGGGCTGGGCTGGGCTGAGTAGTGGAGGCACACTGAATATTTTGCCCTTCAGTGGGATTTGGGTCTTGGATGAAATGAACTGAATTTGTCACTCACATGCTTTTCAGCTGCATCTTTCCTATCAAGTAAATAAATACATATTTTCTCTCTGTCCTGCATGTCTCACGTGGTGGAAATACAAACCAGCAGGCTGTATGATGCTCTTTGTGGTATGAACTTCCTCACACTTGCTTTGCAAAGGTTTTGCAAAACAAGCTAAACTGAGGCACCTGCCTCTGCCTCAAGGTGGACTTGATCCTGCTCCATGTTTCCCACCAGGTTCATCAGGAACATGCAGTTCAGCCAATTAATGAGGCAGTGCTGAATAGAAGTTCAGATCTATGGGCTGGGCAGGAGAGATGCTGGTGGGGCTGGACCAAAAGACACCTGACTGGACAGTGCCAGGTGCTCCCAGGCAAGACATGAGCTTGGCCAGCCCCAGCCTCTCACAGAGCCTAAATATAAAATGGTTGTGTGTTTTCACAGTAACTTTCATTTACCTCAGTGGATGCATTGGCTGTGTGCAGTGTCCTCGAGCTGGATTCTGGCCTAAGCTATTTTAAGAAATAACCCTGACTTTGCTGATAGAGCTTTAAAATCTAAAATAGGAATCCACACTCCTTTACTCCTCAGTGTAAAGCCTGAGCACCTTGCCAGTGTGGAATAAGGTGTATAAGGATGGGTGGTGTTGGCAATTAGAGAGGTCACATCTCCAATTACTGTGTAATGACTGTGGGGTTTTTTTGTTTGTTTGTTTTTTGTTTTTTTTTTTTTGCCAGATCACTTATTTTTGTGGTCAGCATCAATACAACAACTCTGGGCTCCACCCCAGGCTCTGGGGAGAGCAACCTTGAAGTTTCTCTGGTTGGTTGGGTTGTGATCCTTCCTGGTTCAATCCATCTTCATTAGCATTGAACCAGGCAAGCCCAGTGTGTGCTCAGCAATGATACCTGTGCCCCAGGAAATTCAGCCCCTTGTTTATCTCCTTGGCTAAGGAGCCTTTTGCTTCAGTGGGAATTGCCAGCACTTTCATTTAAGAAGTTGTCTTGCACTTTTTACGGACCTCATTAATTGTGTGAAGCTTCCAGTAGCACAGATAAGGGTCCTCCAGACTTCTGGTCATGGGATTTCAGTCCAAAGAGTTACAGAAATGGCTGCTGAGCCCATTAGAGTACATGTATAGGTTACAGGAATGAAATGGCCTCGGTGTGTCACCCCTGGTTTTCCTGCTTTTGCTTCTCAGTGATGTCTTCAGGGGAGATTGTTCCTAGCTCAGTGTCTTCAGCATAAAACTGGGGGGTTTGGTGTGGGTTTTTTTTTTCCTTTTCTTCAGACCTGGAGGGTAAACTTCACTGCCACCCAAGAAAGATGTGTGATCTTGCTGGCTACAAGCTGGACACAAAGAAGAGTTGTCAAAGTCAGCCTTGTGCTGAGGTGTTGGAGCTTCTGGTTATAGAAGATGTCATGGTGGTCTGAGACAGCAAGAAATATCCACTGGTCAGTGGGAAAAACTCCCACATAAATATGTGGGACCTGGTTAATTTAAATGGAATAAGTGGGTCCAGAGAAAAAGGGCCATAGCTCAGATTGTTCACTGTGTGTTGTTATAGCAGAGAAATAAAATTTGGATTTTTGAGATCAGACCCTTTAGCCCGTAATATCCTGCAGCAAATATTCAACCTTCTCTTTCTTTTTTTTTCCCTGTATCTCTAATAAAAGGATAAAGAGGTTTTTTGTGGTTGTCATTGCTGTGGCACAGACATAGCTATAGCATTCCCATCTGAACTGACAGTTATCTGCACTTAATAGAAAAAACAGAGGGAGAGGGGGAAAAAAATCAATCCTTTGAAATAAAAAGTATTAGGTAAGAGTTTCATTTTGACAAATTTCCTTCTTGCTTGCTCGAGCTGTCGAAGGTCTCACGCTTCTCTGGTTTACCAGACATGATCTCAGCACAGGCCTTGAGTGGGTTCAGCACATCTCATCCAGACAAACCCAGTTTCTCTGTGACTTTTGCTGAGTGTTACCACCACGTTTTATGTAACAGGATTGAGTTGGGCTTCTATAATTTGGACAGCTTGGAGCAGGACTCTGTTTCTCTTGGGGTTTTGCCTAGGCTTTGGTAGCAGCATTTTTCTGCAGGCTGAAGCAGAGATTTAGGTGCATGCCTGCTGCTCTCCCTCTGCTATTAGAGGACTTGCAGTGTGGGTTGACCTTGCAGAGGTTCTCATGTGTCTGATGTAAAGATCCCAGAGCCACCTTTGCTTGTGCCTGAACCCTGTTCTTGTTAACTTGTGCTGGGGAAAAAAAAAAAGCCTCAGTTCTGCTAATAATTCATTGCAAACACATCTTGCATTTTTAATTTTATTATCTTTTTAATAGGAAACTTCTATTATTACAAAATGTAGAAATTATTTTAAACTTATTTAATAATAATATCTTTATCTGTTTTGAAGCCTTATCCATTACAGCCACCCAATTAGGGTTAGACAGGAGTTAGACAGATGAGAGTGGTGGGAAAGGGGAAGTGATGTAAGTAAGAAAATAATCAGTCAAATAGGTGATATAAGATACCAAACCAGTTCTCTAGGTCAACTTACCAGGCCCAGGATGTGTCCACAGGATGGCCCAGAGGGCTGAGCCTGTTCCAGCTGAGGATCCAGATAATTTTCAGGCATTGTAAGACACATAAAGGCACACAGTGAATACTCTCCATTTCAGTGTACCTTCTCCAGGCAGAGTCAGTGCACAGCCAACTGAAGGACTGATGAAATGTACCTGATCCTCTTGCATTTTTTTCTAATTATTAAAAATAAACATTGGAAAATGTAGTTCTGATCTGTTTCTTTTCACTTACTCTTCAAAACATATAACATTTTGAAGACTGTGGTCATTTTGCAGCATGTATATCTTTGCTTTGTTCCATTAACACTGTGTTGAGGAGCCAAAACAGACGTTGTGTGCAACAACTGACATTGCCAAACCTTCTGAAATAACTTGTAGAGAAACTTGTATGGGACAGTTTGCCTTTGTAGGCTAAGTCTGAAAGCAGAAGGATAAAACTTGCTAATATCTGAAGGGACAGAGGAAAATATTGGGGTGTCACTTTGGGTAAATAGTTGGAAAGTTGAACATTACTCCTCTATTAGCACTGAGAGAGTCAAGAAGCCTCAACAGCTCAATATGAGCCTGGAAGAGCAACTTATATTTCTGACTAACTAATTTTATTCTTGGTCTTTTAAGTGAAAGAGTTTCTGGTTGTTTACTGTATCTCAATTCCTTGCCAGGGATCCGAGGGAAAACAGGGTCCTCCAGGCATTAAAGGCTACGTAGGTGCACCGGTAAGTCATGGCTCTTGTTCCATTTCTAATGCTCTAGAAACTTTCTTTACTTTTTCAGTGTGTTCTGCCCAGCTATATTTTTTTTATTATTAAACAGTCTATAGTCTGTCTGACCACTTATCTGCACTGTGTCCAAGTGGTGAAATTTTCTTGACTTCACTGAGTTTCTTCTGTCTTCTCTAAATGAGAACAGACCTGTAGCCAGTAGAGAGATGTCAGCAGAAATGACTTGATTACTGAGATGACAGCTGGTGATTTTGTGATGCTCCCACTGTAATGCAATTGCTTTGGTCTGTGATGATGCACCATTTATGTGGTGCTTAAAAACTTCATCAGAACACTAAAAAAAATACCACCTCTCAGCAAGTTTCCAATCAAATTTTCAAAACTCTCAGGGAATAGCCTTTGGGCTCAGGGGACAAACCTGCATTGAATGAACAGACAGCAAGACCAAAATAAATTAGATTCTATCCAGTTAGCACCTCTGTCTTGTGGTCCCAGCCTAGTGAGCAGCCTTTAAAGTGGTGTTGGAAAGGCTGACTGGGTTTTCTGAGATTTGATGACCCAGATGGGTTGGGGCCACTCCCACAGGCTGAGGGATGGAAGGATTGTGAGCTGCCCTGGTGAGAAATACTTGGGGTGCTGGTGGGTGAAAAGTTGGACATGAGCTGACAGTGGGTACTCACAGCCCAAAAGCACCACGGGCAGCAGGTGAGGGAAATTATTCTGCCCCTCTGCTCTGCTGAGACCCCACCTGCAGTGCTGTGTCCAGCTCTGGGGTCCCAGCACAGGAAAGTTCATGGACCTCTGACAGCGGGTCCAGAACAGGGCCATGGAAATGGTAGGAAGGCTGGAGCACCTCTCCTGTGAGGTAAGGCTGAGAGTTGAGATAGTTCAGTCTGGAGAAGGCTCTGAGGAAACCTTATTGTGGCCTTTTAATACTTAAAAGATGCCAAACATTTTACTAAGACCTGTTGTGATAGGACAAGAGGTAATAGTTTTAAAGTAAAAGGGGTTAAATTTAGATTAGATATAAGGCAGCAAGTTTTTACTATGAGGATGGTGAGACTCTGGAACAGGTTGTCCAGAGAGGTGGTGGATGCCCAATCCCTGGAAACATTCAAGGCCAGCTTGGACTGGGCTCTGAGCAACCTGCTCTAGTATAAAATATCCCTGCCCATTTAGATGATTATGTAAATGATCCTGAGGGCCAAATATACCCAGACATGGAGCTCTCATTAGCTTGGAGGTAAGACTCCACTATAGCCTAAAGTAAACTGAAGTTTAAATTATTAGAGCAAGAAGCACTTTAAGCTTTGGCAGTTTTAGAGAGGTCACTACTGACTGAGCATATTTGTCTCTCTATAGCTATTAGCTGATTGCTCAGTTTGTACAATACAGGTAAAATACAAGGTGTTTGCTGAGCCAAAGGAAGGTGAAATCCCTTTGTGGCCATTGAGTCAATTGTCTGTGTTAGTGCTACATCAAACTGAGCTGCAGCAATGTTTCTGGTGTAGCTGGGAAGAGATGAATTATGCAGTCCTGAGGAACACTGGCACTGGATTCACAGCACAAAAATGTGCTGGGCCCCCAGGACAGAGTGCATCTAACCTTTGCCAGTTCTCAAAGCTACCTGCTGTCTGCCTGGCTACCACATCCAAACCCACCAGGAATGGGAATGCTTGCTTGTTTATGCGATAGGTTTTCTCATCAGTATTGTCCTCTACCAAAGTTCTCATTGTTTACAAGAAACATGAAAAATGCAGAGCATTGGTTGTTTTCCAGACCATCTGCAGCTGTGGTGTGTTCCCTGTCCCTCCACTCTGCTGTTGGCAGGAGGGTCGTGTGTCTGCAGGCAATATAATATTACAGATGTTCTTGGGCTCACAAGTGGTCCCTGCTCTGTGAGTCTGCTTAGACCATGCCTGCAGCCAACTTTGAGGACTGGCAACACAGAAAGTGTCCTGGAGGTTCACTTGAATAGCTTGTGCAGATGTGCACACTGATTTGGTGACTAATTAGAGGAGGTAACTATGCCTCTACTTGGATTTAGCTTTATAATCTCTGTTTCTTTTTATTTTTAGGGTCTACAAGGAGAAAGAGGAGAAAAGGGAACACGAGGAGACAAGGTATTCCTGCTTCATGCTAGGAAAAGCCAGGTCTTTCCTTTGCCCATTAGGTGAGGTGGGCTGCCACCAGCAGCTCTGGAGGAGGCTGAATGATGGAGTGCACTCTGCTGCACTTCCAAGTGCTCTCCACCTCCCATGGGTGTGCAGGAGGGCTTTTGGGATCTGTGCTGTCTGCAAAGTGCACATTCAGGGAGTTCTTGTCTGTGTATAGCCAGGGATGGAGGAGAGAGACAAGAGGAGTGAAGGTTGCCAGTGGGGAGATCTGGAGGGGCGTCCACATTATGTGCACAACCTGAGAGTTGAGAATGATCACTGACTGCCACTGACCATGTCTGCATCCAGCATTTTCCCATCTCATTCCATTTTTTCACATTATCCAACTTCTGATGTTTCTTCCTTCTCCCATCCCCTACTCACCAGTAGTAAGTACCTGGTAATTTGTACTATGTTAAAGGCTTCACCCAAAAGGAATTGCTTCCCAGTTCCATGTTCTCTCCTGACTGTGAAGAACTGTTTTACAGAGTACAGGTCACTCTGCGATTTGAACCATATTTGTGGCTTAAGGAAGAAACCAAGTGCTTATTATACCTCAATATATAACTATTTAAAATATAGAATAATTATTTAAAAGGAGAACTGGGCAGGCACAAAGCCTTAGTTATTTCAGTTTGCTCATTATATTCAGAGGGACCTCAGATACGCACCCAGTTCTGCTGTAGACCTGCTTGGCAGTGCTCAAGGCCCCCCAAAAATGTTCTGTCTTGCTTATGACTCAATCTGGTCTTGACACAGGTTTATCCCAGGGTGGGTTTGGCAGCCTTGCCTCTGTTTGTGTAAAGGAGGGAGCCATCATCTTCCTGGCATAGCTTTGTTCCCATTTCTCAGTGCCTGTCTTCTTCTGGAGAGGAAACCCAGCCATTAACACCAAACTTTTGCCTACTGGGAAAAATTATCAATAGACCCTTAGTGTGAGATACTGTGTTTCTCTTTACCAGTGTCCTTTCTGCTGTTTATGATGAAGTAGCCACGATCATATTTTGTATTACCTATCCTTGTTATTGCAGCTAGAGCAAACGGCTGGATTGTACTTTATCTTCCTCATGCTTTTCCCTCAGCCCTTTGCAGAACTGGAGGGGTGTCCTGTGTCTAGCCAGGGCCTCTGCTGCTTTTCCAGAGGCAACATTGTCTAATCTGCTGGAATATTTGGCTCCTAGAAGAAAATCCATCTTTCTGACATCACTGTGATGGGAGAGGAAGCTGGAGCTGTGTGTGGGCAGGCAGCTGACTAAGAAGGGGAAGATTAAAGTGAGGAAGAAATTAATTAGGTTTTGTTGCATTAGAAGGATCTGCACAATTAGAGATTCCCCCCATCCCCTTTTATTTTTTTCTCTGAAGCAGCCAAATCTCTGCTACAACAATTGTGCTTTGATTTTTTTCCAGGTTTTAATGATGGTCTCAGTGCACCCACTGCCAGTGCTTTGACTTCTACCACTCAGTACTACTGTGAAAACAGTGGGCGTAAATTCAGTGGGCCAAATATTTTCTTGTCTGCTCTTCAGTCTGTAACCCGAATACTGACACCTACGCAATCTCTGTTTCTTTGTGCCAGAGGAGAAAAGGGGTTATAATATCAGATGGGAGCACTAGTTCATGGACTGAGTATTGTTCTACCAAGTTGTCCCTCTTACTACCAAAAAAGCCCTAAGTACCCCATCCATCTTGCTGCTTTTTTCACATATCCTGGGACCTCAGATGTAAATGTTGAGATTCTATAACGAGGTTCCCAAATCCAGCAGTGCTGGTTACACCTGCACTTTAGGAAAAGCACTGCACCACACGAGAGATATCCCAAGCCCTTTTGGCTTGGACTGGCTCATTGCAGACTCCAGGACAGACCCCAGAGATAAATATGATGTGCTTCCCTGCCAATGGGAGCCACATCTGTATGTGTTATTTGGCATGTTGATTGAGGCATGTCCAGGTACTCGGTGTGACAACAGGCACTGCTTTTGCTGCATAATCCTGTGTCCATCCTGTAAACCCTTGTCTGTTTTATGGAGAAGGGATTGTATAAGGAGGCAGCAGGGCTGGTCTGCTGCTGTCAGATCCCTCTGCAGTGGGTTTTTTTCTCCTCCTGCCTTTTCCAGGGCCCTGCAGACACCTGGGTAATATTTTTTCCCAACAAATCATTAGATTTTCTAAATGGTAGAGGTCAGAGAGCAGCACTGAAGTTTTGGCAGAATTGTCATTTCCCCTGGTTGCTTATGAATCTTCACCATTTTGTCCCAGTGGTTAAAAGAAGAAAAAACAGTAGAACACAGGAGAAAGAAATGGAGTCTTAAAGTGCAAATTTGAGAATGAAACTTTAATGTGTTTGTTCTTTCTGTTGGGAGAAAACTACCTTTCACTGAGTAGCCTTATTTAAAAAATGGAAAAGTAATAAAAAATATTTATAATGACAGATTTTTCTGAAGAAACAGCAGAAAACACAATCGTTTGGAGTGTTTTCAAAAAGCTTTTTCTGTATTTGCTTGTATAAATAATACATTTGCCTTTCCCAGCCCCCACTGATAGCAGTAAGAACATCGACACTTTTCTGTTTTGGCAGCTAACCCAGCATGTGTAAAGTACTCATTGCTGCAGTGTATTGATGTTAAAAATTCTCCTGGGAACGCACTGCACATTTTGTCAGCAATATACCAGGCTGTTGCTTGCTGAAAGTCTTAAATTCAGGATATTTGTAGTTCAGTCAGTGAAAAGGAAAACATTAATGTGGAAACTATCACCTCCAAAGCAAGTGGATCTGTGTGTCTGACACTGGTTTTCAGCTGCTTTCTGTAGGATATGGGTCCCTCTAATTTCATTCCTCAAATACATTATTTGAAATAACGTTTAGGTTAGAAGATTGATTGACTTTCTAAGGAGGAAAATAAATAGTGATTAGAAAATCCGTTTCTGACTTGCCAAATCAATGTAGTTTACAAAAGAAGCTAATTAAATCCAATGCCATAGGTGTGGGTTTGCAGGTAATAACAGTGGTATAAAAGGGTTTAAGATATATAAAAACATTTAAAAAGTAGCATAAAACTGATAGTTTTCTGTCACTGCTTGTGCTTGTATAATTTGTTTTTACATGCACATTCACATTAACATTGGCACTGTGTGTGTGTGTTTGATAGTTTATATTCAGCTATGTGTGCAGGATCCAAGCAAAATCTGTGTTTCATTTTACAGAGGTTTAAGGATTTTAAAGAGTACAAAAAGTCCATGTTTCTAAGAGTTTTTAAACTAAAGAGGTTGGTATGGTCAAGGGCCACAATCAGTAGGAGAAAAGTGAAATTCAGGACAAGTACTTAATTGATCCAGTCATCTCTTTTAAGAACCTCGATTATAAAATATGAAATATGTGGAGCTTGAATATGGAAGATAAGTAGAGATCAGGGTCAGAATTCAAAATTATCCTGTAAACACAATCCCCCAAAGCAGAAGATGACATTGAGAACAGGCAGCTGCAGGATGTTTCATACACATAGGACAGAAAATTGCAGTTATGGATTGGGAACAACTGATCAAGGAGCTGTCTTGTGGAAGGGGGGTTGGTGTGAGGTAAACATTATCCTGGGATTTAAGCAGAAGACTAGTCTATAAAACATGAAAACATATTTCTGCTCAAAGTTAGCCTCGGCTGTGTCGAGTTTCATGCACCTAACTACAATGAAGATGTGAAAAAATTGGACACTGCACAAAGGGGAGCAACAAAAATGATTGGAGAACTGACAAACATGCCCATGAAGAAAAGCTGAAAATGTTATGGTTGTTTAGTCTAGAGAAATTTGAAATGGGAGTTTTGTAAATCTTCAAATACATAGCAGGTCATGGTAAAGATGAAAGAAACAGTTCCCTCTGTGGGGGGTTAAGGCAAGACTTACTAGTCTGGAACTGTAGCAAAAAAAAGTCAGGTTTAGGTACAGGGGAAAAAACCCGTATCTACAGGTAATAAAGTAGTGAAATCAATTGCATATGGACTTTGTGGACTGTCCAGCTCTGGAGACATATAGGAACAGATTAATTGTTCCCCCAGGTTACAGAAAGGAAAGGTGAAAAATGAAAGATTTTTCAATACTGGCTGAAACTGACCTATTGGTGGATTGCTTCATTATTTTTGTAAGAGCTGTTCTGGGCTGGCATTCTCCTGGAGCCCATTGTCCAGTTTACACAAACCCACCTCAGCAGGCAGAGGAAGGATGCCAACATGGAAAGGTAGCACACAACTGCTTCTGGCTGCAGCAACTTTCCGTGGTACAGATGTGGGAACTTTTGCCGTTTTCTCTATGGGACTGGCTGAAATTTCTCTCCTTATTCATTATTCTTGAAGCAGATAACATGGACATCATCTTCAGGGCAGTGACCTTAACACCACAGATGTGAGTTATAGTGGTTCTTTCTCTTCTTTTTCCAGGGAGAGAGAGGCCTGGATGGGTTCCCTGGAAAGCCAGGTGTGGAGGGGAGACAGGTATGTGGCAAATACTCAATAACATGAAGGGTTTCTTTGGAACGAGTGGAAGTTAACTCTAAAACTGAGACTTATCCTGGGTGGCTGCTGAACCACGACAGTACCCAAACATGTCCCTCTTCTGAGGATCTTTGATGGCACCATTTTCTTTTTTTGTTCCTTTAGTTTTAGAATTAAACTAGAATGCAATATACTCTTACAGGAAATGCCAGTCCTTTAAACATGATAGGTTAAATGTTTGTCTTAATTTTCATTAAATACATAAGAAAACACTCATAATAATTCAGTCATTTAAGCCCACAACAGGAAAGGAAGAGAACTGGACTTAATATATTGGGTTTGTTTTCAATAAAAAAGGCTTGGGACTATTTACATTTTTAAAACAAAAAGAAAACAGAAAATGGCCTAGAAGATCAGGACATTTCTGCTGATCAGACACACAATGCTTTGTCTAAAACCGCTATCTGTAGATTCCACAAGACTGTTTTCATTACCCAAAGAATGATACTTAATGAGAGGCATCCTTTCCTTCCAAGGACCTTCTGGTCTAAATAGCAAAGGACAGAGTAAGAAGCAGAGGCCAGAAGTGATCTGCCAAAAGCCATGCAGCTAATCATTGCCACCCTTGAGCCTGAAGCCTCCAGGGTGCAGCACCTGCATCCTGTTCTATCCCTCAGTCACAGCTTACCTTGTACCAAGAAGTGTGTGTCTAGTTAGTGTTTATCACTGTCCTTGTAAGATGGAAATGTTTTCCGGTGTTACAGATGGATAAAGAACTGGTTTATACTTGTAGTAAACGTAGATGAAGTAGGAAATTGCAGAGGGATATGAAGACAGATCCTGTTTGTTTACTACTTCAAAGGAACAATTTCTCCAAGTGAAACCCTGTTAGAGAAGTTGGGTTGTCCTGAAGCATTTCTTCCTTTTTCATGTCTAGACAGTTAGAAGGGGGTAAATCTTCATGCCTGAATTTTATGCTAAATTTTGTGTTTGACACTGATATATTCACTGAACTGCAATTCTTCTGAACCAGCTGAAATTGGATTGGTGTTACTGTGGTTGCTGTGGCATCTCCACTGTTATTCTCCTTCCTCTCTCTGCAGCAGAGTCAAAGGAGCCTCATATGTTCTATTAGTTCCTCCCCAGTGCAATAGGACATCACTGTGCTGCCAATACTTGCAGCCTTATGTTTCTCCTGCACTTTAGAAACAAAGTGTTTTCTCTCAATTTTACCTCTTTATAGGGCCTTCCTGGCAGCCCGGGCCCTCCTGGTGCTAGTGGGACCAAAGGAGAAAAGGTGAGTTAGGATGGGATGCACAGAGTGGATTTAGAAACACATTTCTTAATTCTTACTTGGGCCCTCAGTGCTGGAAATATCAGGGCTGTTGGACTAATATTTATCTCATTTGTGTATAACAGAAGTTTATATACATTTAAATGTTTCACTTTTCTGACATGGCTTCAGTCTGAAATGGGTGTAAATGAGTTTTAAATTGTGTATGGTTATGACTCCTCTGCTCTTAGTTTAATGCTCATAGTGGGAGTAGAAAGAAATAGAGTGTAGTTTGGGTCAGGAAATATTCCTCATCTAAGAAATGTGGGCAGAAATGTCAATATGTTTGTGTAGAATCTATTTTTCTGACCCAGGAGATGTAGAATTGACTCAGAAAGTGACAACAAAATGACTCTGAGCCTCCTACCTGCAAAATAATTATTCACTGCTCTCAGCAGCAATTTTGACCATGTTATTTTACAGAGTTGTTAGAGTATTCAGGGCAGCATTATGTTTTCCTCTCTGTTAGAGATGATGTTATGGTTTTGGTATTTCCGACCCAGCTCTTCGGCATGAGTGGAAAGGCATGGCCACTTCTGGATTTCTTTCTCTTTTTCTCCTCCAGATTAAGTCAGTAACCCTTATCCAAGAATGCAGAGATTTGAAGCAATTCTCTCTGTTCTCTTCCTGCAGTCGTGATCAGCCTTGAGTTTCTAATACTTCATCCTTATTTCTGAAGCAGGTGCAACTGGTGCTTCCACAAGACGTTTCTCTCCTTAGTCTGAAACGTTTATAGTGGCTGGTGTGTGTCTTCAGCACTTCTCACATAATATGGGCTCTTTTTAGAGTAGGGCACTTTGGGTGGGGCCCTGGGAAACCTGATCTAGAGGGTGACCTGTCTGCCGAAGGCACAGGGTTGGAACCAGGCTGGATTGATGTGCTGAGGCCAGTGGTATGAGGTTCAACAAGGCAAAGTTCTGGGTTGAGAACTTTGGACATAACAACCCCCTCTAGTCCTCCAGGCTGAGGAGTGGCTGGAAAGCTGCCCAGCGGGAAAGGCCCTGGGGGTGCTGGGCGACAGTGGCCGAACGTGAGCCGGGGTGTGCCCAGCTGGGCAAGGGGGCCGGTGGCCTTGTGGCACTGTGTGTCAGCAACAGGGCAGTGATTGTCCCTCTGTGCTGGGCACTGGGGAGGCCACAGCTCGA
>VZRO01004972.1:0-84992 GCA_013397915.1 Daphoenositta chrysoptera | reverse complement strand
GGCCAGCAGGATGAGGTTCAAGAGGAGCAAGGCCTGGGTCCTGCCCCCGTGTCCCAGCCAGCCCCTGCAGTGCTGCAGGCTGGGGGCAGAGGGGCTGGAAAGCTGCCCAGCGGGAAAGGCCCTGGGGGTGCTGGGCGACAGTGGCCGAACGTGAGCCGGGGTGTGCCCAGCTGGGCAAGGGGGCCGGTGGCCTGTTGGCACTGTGTGTCAGCAACAGGGCAGTGATTGTCCCTCTGTGCTGGGCACTGGGGAGAAGTCCTGCATTCAGTCCTGGGCCCCTCATGACAAGAAATAGATTGAGGTGCCGGAGCATTTCTAGAGAAGGGCAGTGCAGTTGATGAAGGGTCTAGGGTGTAAGTCCTATGAAGAGTTGCTGTGGGAGCTGGGTGTTTATTCTGGAGAAAAGGAGGCTCAGGGGGGACCTTATTGCTCTTTACACCTCCCTGGAAAGTGGCTGTAGCTAGGCTGGGATCAGTCTCTCCTCCCAGGCAACCAGCGACAGGACAAGAGCAAATGGCCTCAGGTTATGCCAGGGAACATTCAGATTGGACATCAGGAGGAATTTGTTCACTGAAAGGTTTGTCAGGCATTGGAAGGTTCTGCCCAGGGACCTGGTGGAGTCGCCATCCCTGGAGATGTTCAAGGAACAGCTGTACGTGGCACTCAGTGCTCTCATCTTGTTTCCATGATGCTGTTCAGTCAAAGGTTGGACTCAATGATCTTGGAGNCTGAGCCTCCTACCTGCAAAATAATTATTCACTGCTCTCAGCAGCAATTTTGACCATGTTATTTTACAGAGTTGTTAGAGTATTCAGGGCAGCATTATGTTTTCCTCTCTGTTAGAGATGATGTTATGGTTTTGGTATTTCCGACCCAGCTCTTCGGCATGAGTGGAAAGGCATGGCCACTTCTGGATTTCTTTCTCTTTTTCTCCTCCAGATTAAGTCAGTAACCCTTATCCAAGAATGCAGAGATTTGAAGCAATTCTCTCTGTTCTCTTCCTGCAGTCGTGATCAGCCTTGAGTTTCTAATACTTCATCCTTATTTCTGAAGCAGGTGCAACTGGTGCTTCCACAAGACGTTTCTCTCCTTAGTCTGAAACGTTTATAGTGGCTGGTGTGTGTCTTCAGCACTTCTCACATAATATGGGCTCTTTTTAGAGTAGGGCACTTTGGGTGGGGCCCTGGGAAACCTGATCTAGAGGGTGACCTGTCTGCCCAAGGCACAGGGTTGGAACCAGGCTGGATTGATGTGCTGAGGCCAGTGGTATGAGGTTCAACAAGGCAAAGTTCTGGGTTGAGAACTTTGGACATAACAACCCCCTCTAGTCCTCCAGGCTGAGGAGTGGCTGGAAAGCTGCCCAGCGGGAAAGGCCCTGGGGGTGCTGGGCGACCTTATTGCTCTTTACACCTCCCTGGAAAGTGGCTGTAGCTAGGCTGGGATCAGTCTCTCCTCCCAGGCAACCAGCGACAGGACAAGAGCAAATGGCCTCAGGTTATGCCAGGGAACATTCAGATTGGACATCAGGAGGAATTTGTTCACTGAAAGGTTTGTCAGGCATTGGAAGGTTCTGCCCAGGGAGCTGGTGGAGTCGCCATCCCTGGAGATGTTCAAGGAACAGCTGTACGTGGCACTCAGTGCTCTCATCTTGTTTCCATGATGCTGTTCAGTCAAAGGTTGGACTCAATGATCTTGGAGGTCTTTCCAGCCTTAATGTTTCAGTGATTCTATCTTCAAGATCTCTTTCAACCGCAACTATTCTATGAAGCTCTGAATAAACAACAAATAGTAATTGAACTTAAGAGAAAAAAATATGAAAAATATGCTGGGTCATTCAGAGACCTACATGAGCAATGAATAAATAGAGTGTGGAAGGAGGTAATAAATTTAACACTAGTCTGTGCCTAAAGTAAAGGATATACCTTTTGTGTACACAGTCTTAAAGCATAATAAATGGTGGATATCGCTGAAGAAAAATGAACTGAAACAAATTCATAGCCTAGATGGCAATAAATAATGGAAAGAGGGTGTAGCATCCCAGTGTTCTGCAAACACTGTGGCATGATTCGCTCTATGAAATGACTTGGGGAAAATAGTACAATTTATCTTTTTTTTTGCGAAGTTATTTTGGTCACTAACAAACAAAAGCATTTTGACCTCCTGTTATGAATGGATTTTATGAATTTAGTTCAGCTCCTGTCTTTGCCCAGGCCTATGGCAGCAGGCAGGAGATATATTGAAGTGACCAGCACCCCAAAAATCCACCTTATCCACAAGTTCTTTAATAACTGCTGATTCGGTCTATTATGAAATGAATTATTTATTTAATAGACAAAAAAACTGACAGACAAGACTTAAAACAGACTGTTACTACACAGGGATAAAACAAAAAGAAAGACTNTCCTAAATATCCATCCCCTTGGGGTTCTGTTAGGGATCTAAGCATCAAGCAGTTTGTTTGTGTGGTAAGTGTATTTTGAAGCACAAATCTAATGCTATTGTGCATCCAAGTGCATCATTCATTTTAAGTCACTGAATGTCATTAAAATGAATGTAAAACATCACAGTAACACAGGCCGAGGCCAGTTCCTGCACGCATTCGTCTGCAGAGCAGAGAAAACAGGGTTGAGATTGTGTGTCCAGATCTATTAATTATGGGATGGTATTGAAAATAAGAATGTACAACAACAGTTGGAAAACATGCTCAGGATGTTGCTTTTGTTTTGCACTGTGTCGTGTATTGTGCCATGTTGTGTTCTGTGTATGTTTTTTCATTTCTTTCATGTTTTCCTGCAGGGTGAACCAGGACTTCCAGGATTGCCTGGCACTTTAGTAAGAACTTTTTTTTTTAGCTTTCCCAAACTTTGTAGGCATTATTGCATGAGACGAGAAAGAGGAAGTGCAGGGTGGGAGGATCTCACTGAGAGATGTTCTTAAATACTTTTGGTTTGTTCTCTTTTTTTAAAGAAGTTTTAAAAAGTGAAGACTTTTGAAGAAGGCATGTGACAGTTTCCAAGGAGGAGATGCTCTGCCACAATTTTGGGGGATTGTGAAGTGTGCAGATCAGGACTGGAGGCAATGAAAGCATTGCATCAAGTGCGTCAGACAGAGCAATACTGTGACAGCACTGTGTGGTTTCTGACAGCTGATTCCAAGTGGCCTTTGGTACATAGAGCCTGTGAAAGTTATAAAAGCAAATGAAATTTCAGTATTGAGTCGCTGAGTGTTTTTGACACTGACTGAGTGTGAGAGTTGGGGCAGGAGAAGAAAAAGGCAGTTTCTGATGAGAGGGAATGATCTTTCCTTGGCTTATATCTGAAATAGTCCTGGTGGAATATAAGACAGCTAGGACTTGATGTGCTGAACTGAGGAAAGCACTGATGAAAAAATTAAATGGAGAAAACAGAAGAGTTGGGTTTATCTTTCCTGTGGCACTAAATTAAAGTCCTTTGTGCACCCCTCTGCCTTCAGCAGTACCTTCACTGACACCAGAGACATCTCTGGCAGGGATGTAAGGATGTCCAGAGATTGTCTGTAGTATTGTCTGTATGAAGAGGTCATCTCCAAGTGAATGGAGAAAGATTTACCACTAAGTATGCAGAGGAGATGTCTAGAACTGAGTTCAGTGTGGGCTGGTAACAAATCAGTTAGGGAGTATCTCTTTTACTTTCAAAAAAAAAAAAGGATTAAAATTAGGAAACAGCACTCTTCAGCTAAAGACAAGAATGAGAGGCTCCCTGGTAATCATGGGGAAGTCATCAGGCAATTCCCTTACACAGAACGTGGTAGAAAGTAAAGGAATTAGAAAAAAGAAAACTACGAAAAAAATCCGTATCTGGGTAAGGACATTTTGCAGTCCTGCTCAAATGTGATATTAGTGATGGGACAGTAGTTACTAAGAAATTTTGAAAGATGTGTTAACACCTGAAAATGAGCCTAACACGTGGGGCATATCCCAAGCCAGTCTGCTTGTTATGTGATGCCTTCTGCATTCAATAGAACTTTGAATTTTAGAATAAAACAAGATCTGGGGAATTTACTGACTTGTTTATATGATAAGATAATGAATTAAGTTCCTACTGTTTATACACCCACCCAAATCACTTCACAGGTAACGATGTGAGCAAACCTTGTGTCAGTCTGAGATCTTTAAATAGAAAGCATCCCCCAGCCTGCAACAGGATTTGAGGAGCTGTAGGAGTCATCATGAAACCTGAAGGAACATCAAGGGGAGAAAAATACCCTGTTGGGGGCCCATATTTGGCCTTGTATTTCTGCCTCATATTTACTTTTTTCCATCCTTCATGACTCTGTATTTCTATTGCAGGTGCGTACTGAAGGCCTAAAAGGAGAGGAAGTAAGAGAGACTCAATATCTCTTCTTTCATTGCAAGGATATTTTAATGTAATTCTGTTGCCTGTTAGGTTAGATTTCTCTTTAAAATGGTACTTCAGAGGGAAGGTGGATGGAAGCATTTTCAGGCCATGGAGAAATAAATTTTCCTGTTTACAGTGGAGAAAATAACCAAGAAAGGAAAAAAAGACTATATCCTTTTCATAAACAGTGAATCTTACATGAATGAGAAGTACAAATTGTCGAGTCAGCTATTCAATTATTTAAGGACAGGGATGTGTTGACATTAATGTTAAACTGTATTTGATTTTTATGCCTAGTTTGTCTCTGAACCTGGGCACTCAAATAAGGGGGATATATCCATTGTCAGTCTGTTAGTCCTGTGTATAAAAATATAAACATTTAAATTTTGATTTTGTGTTGGTAGATGTGCAATTTGCAGTTAGCTGTTACTTAATATAATGATATACATCATATAAGTGATACTTTAAAGCCCTTCAGAGCTCTGCAGGCTTGGGGGAAATGCTGTTGGAAGCTGCTTATGCAAATATTGCTCTTCTCCACCACCGAACCCCAACACAGAGTCTTTTAGTGGAATATCCAGGATATCCCAATGTCTTTGGTAGAGTTACTACCTTTGAAAAACAGAGAGCCAGATATGGATAAGTGCCTGCTGAGTGTGGGTGGATCAGTCTGTCTGCAGTCTAGTGAGTGCTGATAATTCGAGTAGCCAGAGATTAAGGAGAAAACCAGCTGGTCTCTGCACTGGTTCTTCAGGACTTGTGGGGAAAGGGGTGGTATAGGTCCTGTAAAGACAGACAACATGCCTAATGTGCCCGTGCACATTTTAATGAAGATATTTTAACACTTTTTAAAAAAACCCCAAACATTCCTGTAGGGAAAGCCTGGGCCACGAGGACCACAAGGCCAGCCTGGACTTCCTGGACCTCCAGTAAGTTGTTTCTCTCACTGCTTGCAATTTCAGAAGCTGAAACTCAGTCTGGAGTGAAGCATCTGAAAATCTTATACATTATTCAGGCTCTAGAATATTTAAACAGTGCCCACAGCCTCCAGTTTTCTTCATTGCTGAGAGGAGATGTTGTGCTGTGGATGGCCGGTCTGAGCACAGGGAGGTGACAACCAGCACATGGGCAGACTTTGCCTCAAGGCTGTCGTGCAGAACCTGATTGGTTTTCTGTTTCTAATGTCCTGAAGAGCTGTATGGGCATTCAGCACATCTCAGAGAGGCACTGACTGATAACTTGTGAGCTGTCATGTCATGAAGGTCAGGGAATAGTTGCTGTCTTTTAGTTTTGTGGATGAAAACTAAGAATTGGGCATGTGTGTTTATATTTCAACACAATTTTTACAACAGTTTGGACATGCCAACATTCTTACTTCTGACTTAAATTGTAGCCTATTCTAGTTATATTTTATGACCCAGCTCTGCAGGATGTCTCAGTTCAGACTGTCACTGCTGCTTCATTTGCAAACACTCTGTGTTTCCTCTCTTTTGAATTGCTTGTTGTGTTTCACTGTTGATTTGCTTTTGTAAAATTGATGGCATTGTGAAGATGTGTTACTTAGGTAAATCTGGTTTGAATAATGTAATTTAAATATAGTTATGTGCTCTGTATTTAATCAGGGCATTGTCACTTTTCTCTATCTTGTTTACTCATTCTCTTCTGCTCACAGGACAACATAATTATCAGGTAAGAGTTGTCTAGGTAGCCATGCAGTAATGGTAGCACAAAACAGATAGAAAATGTTATATAGTTCACTAGTTTTTCTTACTCTGTTAACTTTCTAAATCTTTTGACTTTTAAAGGGAGAGCCTGGTCTGGAAGGCAAGCCTGGAATCCCTGGTTTGCCAGGTCAAAGGGTGAGTTGCTTTTTTAGTTAATCTGAGTCACAAGAGGCTCGGGACAGCTTTGTTCAATAAGGTTTGCTACTTTCACCCACCTTTCTACCTATATAAGAATCCTGAGGCCCAGATCCTTTCCTATACTCCTTATTTATGGTGCAGGAACTTTCAATACCTCTTGCAGTCAACAGGTTGAATGCAGCACAGGTTCTTTCTTGCCATGTGCTCTCCTGTATTTATATCTGCTCCTTACTGCCAAGGATTTGATATTTGATTGATATATCCTGCCAAGGACCAAGAGGATTCTTGATATGATTCTGAGTGTGCAGAACCACTACAAATGGGGTCTGTTTGAAATTTCAGAGAAATTTTGTTGTCCTGGAAGTTAAATGAGTGTAAAGATTCTTGCAATACTTTTTGTTTTCTGTTCTGTTTGGTCTGTACTCAAAAAGAAGGTTCCCAAAAATGGTAGCTGGTGTACCATTCTCTGCCAGGAGCTTAGATTTCCTGTGTATGAAAAAATGTTGGATTTTCTCTGACACGGAATTATGTCTCAAATATTTATTTAAGTACTGCTAAAAGGTAAATTTCATAGTGGGCCTGATGTTACTACACTCGTACTCTGAACCTGCCTTTCCTTGCTTCAACCTGTTCATATGAAGATCATCTCACTAGACAACACAGAATCATACAATATCCTGATTTGGAAAGGACCCACAAGAATCATCGAGTCCAACTCCTGGCTCTGCACAGGACACCCCAAGAATTCAACCATGTTCCTGAGAACAGTGTCCAAGCACTTCTTGAACTCTGTCAGGCTTGGTGCTGTGACCACTCTTCAGGGGAGCCTGTTCCAGTGCTCAGCCACACTCTGGGTGAAAAACGTTTTCCTGATATCCAGCCTAAACCTTCCTCAATTCAGCTTTATGCGGTTTCCTCAAGTTCTGTTAGTCACCAGAGGGAAAATATCTGTACCTGCCCCTCCTCTTCCCCTCACAAAGAAGTTGTAACTGCAATGAGGTCTCCCCTCAGTCTCCTCCCCACAGAACAGACCAAGTGTCCTCAGCCACTCCTCATAAGACCATTCTCGTTGCCCTCCTTCAGACACTCTCTAATATCTTTATATCTTATATTGCGGCACCCAAAACTTCCCCAGGACTTGAGGTGAGGCTGCCCCAGCCCAGAGCAGAGTGGGACAATCCCCTCCCTTGCCCAGCTGGTGATGCTGTGCCTGATGCCCCCAGGACAGGGTTGTCCCTCCTGGCTGCCAGGGCACTGCTGACCCATATTCAACTCTCCATCAACCAGGACCCCCAGGTCCTTCCCAAAGCTGCTCTCCAGCCTCTCATTCCCCAGTCTGTCCGTACATCCAGGGCTGCCCCAGCCCAGGTGCAGAATCTGGCCCTTGCCCTTGTGGAGCTTGGTACAGTTGGTGATTGCCCAGTCCATTTGTCAAGGTCTCTCTGCAGGGCCTCTCTGCCCTCAAGGGACTCAACAAATAAGAGAGGAAGCGAGATACCTGCTTAGCCTTTTGGAGGCAGTCACTTGTGTCTCAGTACTGCTGTTTCAGTACCTTTTTAAGTAGTCACAGAGACTTGATGATAGCTCACTCCTTAAAGGAGAACATGGAGTTTGCCTGCAGTGCTTTGAGTCAGCACCAGTGCTGTTACCAGCCTGTGTGAGAACCTGTGAGTATAGAAGGGTGATGGGCAAACAACAGTACAGGGAAGAAATATACGCCTTGCTAAGAGGTTTTCTACAGACTGTCATCGGATTGCATGCTATTAAATTTAGCTGTAAGCATGACTTTTAGGAATCTTCTCTTTGGGAAGACAGTGCATGCAGCCTTTAGTCAATGCCTCAGCGGAAAAGGGCATTTACTTGCTTTCTGGTAATTTCTCAGTCCTTAGAAAATATCACTTTAGCAAATAGCTCTGCAGTGCTTTACTCAGAAGTTGGTAAGTTAGGAATTAGCCTGTTTTTTAAAGCCTGCTGTGAAAGGTTGGTTCTTGAATAAGATTAATAGAGCATAATAGCTGGGTTAAGGACAGTGATCCGTCAGGATCTGCAACAGGACAGAAAATGCTCCTGTTAATGATCATTTGATTATAGATGTCATTTGATCTGTTCTGTCTTTGAATTTTTCCCTAGACTCTGTTGTGTCTAGCTAGTTAGACTTCTCCTAAGGGTCTTTATTAGTCACCAGGCATCTTAGATGAATAGATATATACTTTTAATTAAAGGCCATTATTCAATGACTGAATGCATGAGATGAATCAAAGTCCTTGGCTTGGTGGATCTACACAGATCCTGTCTGGGGGCAGGAGGTAACAATTCCAACCTGAACCAAGCAATTGGGTTGTGTTCATTTTATTAGTCAGAAGTGCCTGGCTCCTGATATCTGCATTTTGACAACGATACCCTCATGTCAGGAGCACACTGTGTGACGAAAAATGCTTTGCTGTTCTCATGTGACCTTTAAGACCTTAGAGTGACAGACAATACTGTCCTCATTTTATTAAAGCTGCCTGAAAAAGAAGGAGAACTCTGAGAGTCTGGTTTCACTTTTAGGGTGGTTTTGTGGTGTTTTCCCTCTTCCTGTCCTTTTTCTTCTGTCGAAGTGAAGAGAATTGAAGTGCTTCGGTTCTGCTCTTAAGTCTTTGATACCTGATCTACTGAAACATTTGTTGGAAATAAAATCAATTTTTTTTTCTTGATAGACACAAAAGGTGCAGATGTATTACATGCTCCTGGAAAGCACACAGATCTGTGGCCAGTACAGACTAAACATAGGGTTCTTCTGAAGTCTACTTGGATTATTGGATTGGATATAACTGTTATTGGAATAACTTGGATTTCAAGAATTTGCCTCTTTTTTAAATGTTACAAGTTCATTCAAGTGATTGAAATTTCAGAAAGAGACCAAGAGAAAACATTTATCCTACAGCAGTACTTCCCACACAGGCATGAGGTAGGAGCTATCTAGACCATTTTGAGTTTGATGTGCTGGACTGCAGCTTAGTTTTATAAAATTACATTGATAAAATCTTTCCAAGATACAAGGTATAATCAGTACATAGCAAAAAATAATACAGCAGTCTCATAGGGTAGTAAGAATAATCTTATGAAAAGAAAATTAATGGAAATATATTTATAATATAGTAACATTTAATGAATGTCCTTCTCCATGTTTAAGACATGTTTAATATACATAAATCAGGCAGATAAGTAATAATAATATTAATAAAAGTTAAAACTGGGAACTCCTGGGTTCAGGGTACACCTGTGTGCCTGGTAACAAATCTACCTCTGTTCCTGGGACCAAGCCTCAGAGAAAAACCCCAGCATCTCTCTTTTGAGGAAAAGCTGAGGGTGCTGGGCCTGTTCAGGACAGGAGAGACGTAGAGCTCCTGGAGCAGGTCCAGTGGAGGTAATGAAGGGACTGGAGCAACTCTTATGAGGAAAGGCTGAGGGACTTGGGTCTCTTCAGCCTCAAGAAGAGACTGAGAGGGGACCTCATCCCTGTCCCTGCCTGCAGGGACCAGGCTCTGCTCCTGGTGCCCAGCAATGGCATGAGAGGAACGGGCAGGAACTGATGCCCAGGAAGTTCCACCTGAACATGAGGAAGAACTTCTTTCCTGTGCAGTGACCGAGCCCTGAACAGATTGTCCAGAAAGGGTGTGGAGTCTCTTTCGCTGGAGATATTCCAGAACTGTCTGGACACAATCCTGTGCCCTGTGCTCTGGGATGGCCCTGCTGGAGCAGGGAGGTGGCACCAGCTGACCCCACTGTGGTCCCTTCCCGCCTGATCCATTCTGTGATTCCATGATTCTGTCATTCTCTGTTCTGGCCTCAATGTTGTAACTCTGGAAGTTGCCACCTTGATGTGTAGCTCCCACACGGATGGGAAGCTGGAGGTGGCTCATCTCCTGTGTCTGGCCCCACACACCACATCCTGTGTGCTTTATTCATAAGCTTATTTATTTATTTAAATGAGTATTTTAACAGTGTCCTTTGCATAGTTGCCTTGGCAGTGGGCAAAATGATCATCTATAACTAGAAAACATTTGTTAAATGATGTGGTGACATGAGTCCTTCAGATTAAAAATGGGCTCTTCTTGTCTTTGACAAGAAAAGAAATGATAGACGTTGAAAAAGTAGAAGGAACATTTATGAATAGTGGGTGTGCTGGAGTATATAACTCAAATTTTTATTGGTATTGAGTCCTAGAAATGATTACAAATTCCTTCTGATACCTGAGGACCCTATAATCACTCCTTTAAGATTCTTCTTAAATTCTTCTGTATATGACCGCGGATTTTCATTGTTTTGGGGTGGAGGGTTGTTGGGAATATTTTTATGAGAAAAATAAGTAAAATAACTGATTCTGACACACCAGCTAATAAATCTCAGTCACAATGGAGGAAAATATGATGAAAACTTGTTTTGTTTTTGATGGTTTAGATTTTTCATTTGTTTAAGTCAGCAGAAAGCTGTTGTTCATAGATGTTGTTTCTGCACATATTTCAATGAAGAAAAATAAAGGGAAAATTTTATATATGAATCTTAAGCATCTGTATGACCATTCATATTATCAGGGACATGAAACTTTCTTAGTTATGTTTTCCTTCAAAAAAGAAAATAATTCTGGATGAGAAGGTGAAATGAGGGAGAAAAAAGTCTGTCTCTCAGATATTTACATGACTCCTTGTGTACCCTCCTACTATATTACTAACATCCTCAGAAATGTTAATTATTCAGTGTCTCTTACACATGAGGGAAGAATAGATCATTTTTATAAAATATGTGACTTGCCTAAAATAACACAGCATGTCACCTGTTGGGTTGAGAAATAAATCCAACCTCTGCCTTAACTCCAGTGCTTTCTCCATCCTTTCTTCCTCATTTTTCTCATGTAGGATTTTTTCCTTTTGAATTGTTTGAGGTCAAACCCATGGGGACAGAGATGCTGCAGCATCCATACAGGTGACCTTGTCTCAAGGGTATACTCCAGGTCTTGGCTTGTCCTTCCCTTGCACCAGGGAAGTTCTCTGGTTCCTATGAAGGGATGTTTTTTACTTGCTGAGGAGTCAGTGAGCTCTTCCCCTTGGTGCTAATGCCACCCTTACTTACAATTACCTCATGGATTCCTGTTTCTCATCTTAGAGATTGTGAATCTTTTCTATTCAACCATGCACCAAAGTTCTTAATTATTTTATATCTTGGTGCATGAAGCAGTGCAGGGGACCAAAGGAACACTGCTTCACCTCTCAGCCCATGTCTACACTTGGCACCTCCCTTGGCTGCATCTCAGCACCGTGACTGCCTTACCTGTCTGCAGGGAGAAGCCTGGTGGGATTGCAGAGTGTAGGAGGTGCCACGATGTCCCTGAGAACAACCCTCAACTTAAGGACTATTGTCACGATTTGGGAGAGACAGGACTCTCAAAGACAAGTGGAGTTTCATTTCCAAATCGTGTGTGTTGTCTTCATTTCTAGCTTTTGTGTTTTGTGTACCCACATTACGTTGATTTACCAGTTTGGGGTTAACAGACTTTGGAAAATCAATAGCAGTCTTTGGTCTGCTCTTTGATATGTTCTCCTCTGTTGAATATGCAGGGTAAAAAGGGAGAACCAGGATTCCCAGGAATCAATGGTCTCATCGGCCCTCAGGTAAGCAATGATTTCTTCATTTTCATATAATATGTGGAAAAAACAGAGTTTCGTGGCAACAGAGGATTTGGAAATACGCAGCATGTGTGATCTTCTCCTCTGTACCATTTATGAAGCTTATATTTCTCCTTTTAGGAGCTAAATAATTTCTCTGGTGATTGAAACAATTCTGTCTGTGTGACAGCAATTACTTTTACCCCACCAGTTTTTCGAAATCTTTGAACAGGGATGTAAGGAGGTGTTTTGTATGTGATTTGCCCGTTGTTTGTGCTTAGAGCAGCATCATTGCAGAGGGAAATCACTGCTTTGTGTTTTGTGAGGAAGGGGGATGTCTTCAGTTAATGACCCCTTAGCTCCTTTGTTTTAAAGCTTTTGGCAAGCTAGTGCTCCAACTTGCACCATAACATCATAAGGGCAAAATACTGTGGTTTATGCTAAGAATCCTAAGAGAGGATTTAGCTCCACCTTGGATCAGCCCATCCTGCCCTGTGTTATAATAACACTCCCATTTCTGGCCTCGTTTCTTGCTAACTTTGCTGACAAATTCAGCAGACCTGAATCACCTTGTAGGGTCACCCCTGCAGTAAGAAAAATATCCATAGGAATGTCCTCAAGCAGGAAAGATGCAACATCACACTGAGCTTACCACTCAGAATAAAACTGAGCATTTCATTTGTTCACCTTTCAGTAGTAAATTACAAACGGGGCTTTGGCTTTAGGATTCTGTTTCAATAATTGGTAAAGTTTGGGGAAGAATGATGATCTTCCATTGCTACAGCTGTTAGTGATGTATTGCAACAAGCAGCACACTGCTAGACAGCAGATACTGATTGCTCATTTATTTGCCCTGGCAATCTATGCCCTTGTAGCCAGGAGAAATCATCTAGAAATAGTTTTTAAGACAGGAGTTTTGTAATGAGCTGTTCACATGTCTGTGGAGGATGTCAGAGAGGCAATCCAAGGGCTTGAGACCCTGTGCAGGTGAAGTCCCTTGTGTCCAGCTGGGAACCTTGCCCTGCAAAACACCACTTGATACTGGTTTACATATTTGAAGACTTTTTTCTTTGGTACAGGATCTAGTCTGCAAGTATTTCAGCATCAGCCTGCAAGAATGAAGGCAGTATTTCTAATGGATTTAAAAGATTTTAGAACCATAAAACATTCTGCATTGGAAGGAACTGATAAGGATCATCTCAAGTCCAACTCCTGACCCTACACTACACCACAAGAATCCCTTCATATGCCTGAGAGCATTGTCCAAATGCTTCTTGAATTCTTGGATCGAGTACAACTCCCGGCTTTTGTTGTGTTGTTTTATTTTTCTTAGGTTGGTTGACTGTTGTTTTTTTTTGTTTGTTTGGGTTTTTTTCCCTTAATTTTGGAGGAATACTTTTACCCATGTATTATTTTTAAGATACTTGACAGTATCCATCCAAACAATGTCACACTTTCTCAGCTCAGGTTCCCTGCAAACTAAACATAGATATGCATGTGTTAGCAATTTTACAAATGTATCTGAGAAAATTGCTGACATAGGATTAAGTAATTGTCCTTTTTGCACAAGCTAAATAATGTTAGCAAATTTTATGTTAATTAAAACTGCACAAAATGCTCGCCCCATCAAGGGATACTTAAATTGACTCTTCCTCCAAGCTAACTGCGTGAAAGGTAAAATATTGTTCCTATTCCTGCAGTGGCACCCTGTTCTGGACATAATACTGCAGATTTCCATATTTCTCTTTAAGGAAAATGCTTACATTCACTTTGTGACAAAACTACTTTTCAGCCCAAGAGCACTTTTTGTGTCATTAGATTTTAAAAGCATTTTATCAGCATTTTCTTTTCTTCTTATTTTTTTCTTCTTAATTAGACTATACCCCAAAAACACCCGGGAAGAAAAGTGGTTTCCTTATACTGTAGTTAGATGGATATTCATTCAAGTTAGGTATGGAAACCTATGTCAGCTGTTCTGTGCTGCCCCCATGGTGTTGAGGGCCCACTGATTTGAGTTGGCTGCACATAAACTAGATTAGGACATGAAAATTGTCTCCCTTTCCTCTGCAATCTTAACTTTATGTCTGCTTTTGTTTTCTGACCCAATTCCCCACACTGATACCTGTATGGACAAAAGGACAGGGTTGACATAAGAGCTTTAGAAGGGTCATTGTTGCTGAAGGACACAGGAAAGATCTTCTGAACTTATTATTGAGCTTTGTCAAGAAAAATCGTTGCTGTTATGCTCAGTCCAGCTGAGAAGGCACAGTAGATCAGGTAGCTCTGCAAGGGAACTGACTTAAGGGCTACTCTTGTGGGTCACTTCCAGCTCAGGATATTCTGTGGTTCTGTGATCCCATGATGAACTGCAGTTGAGATGAGTCAGTCCAACTCTCAAGGACCATTCCGCAGATGATTTAAGTGTCAGACCCTAAAGCAGCATCTTGGAGGCAAATTCCCTGCTAGCTTGAGGATGTTTTGTGAAAATAGGGTAGCCCTACCTTTGTCTCTCTCTGCACACACGGACTCAAACCAAATTATAATATAAAAATATTTTAAAATATTTATTTTTCCTTCCAAATCAGCTGTGGTGGTGGACCTGTCCATGTGCTTATTTGCTCCATGTTTTCTGGTCAGCACCCCCAAAAAGAGCATTTATTTTCCAGTGACCTTCAGAAATGGTTCATCTTGCAACATCATTAAGCCATGGAATAGAAATTCTGGATATTTTTTCCTTTCTGGACTTGAAAAATTTTCTGGCAGCAAGGACACAGACACCTGAACTTATAATTTGTTTCTATTTTTACTATTTATTTGTACTATTTTAGTGTCCAGGAACCTTAATCATGGGCCCAACTGTTATTGCAGTAGGATGTTCAAATGCAGACTGAAAAATGATCATTTCTGTAAAGAACTTTCACCTGAAATAGTTGGCTCAGGCACTCTGAGCTGTATCAGTGAATTACCAAGGCTGAGGTTTAGCTCCAAATGCAAGCCCTTTTTGGGTGAAGAATGGGGATGCAGGTGCCTGCTCCTTTTGATGGAGATCCAATTAATATCATCAGTGGAGCCTGAAGCTCTCTTAAAAAACAGGCACCTACAAATGGGCCACTGAGCCACTGTCAAGGCTCCCCGAGCTCAGTGGGTACCTGCTGGCCACCTGTGAGACAGCAAAACACATCAAAAGTCTTTGAGATTGAAACAAAAATGCCAAACCTCAGCCTTGCAGTACCTCTGGGCTGTTTTTGAGGCTTGCCTTATGCTAGATAACCTGGTGGTGTGAGTAAGACCTGAGAGGAAGACCAGTACAAGCTGTACCTATTATGGTCTTGGCTGGCAGTGATTTGATTAGTATAGACTTGTCTGTGGGGTGTGAGCTCAAGCCCAGCTTTTCTTAAGTAATTCAGGAAATAAATGATCTCCTCTGAAACGTTCAGTGTCCTTAATGTCCTTTTTATAATGCAAGTTAATACTGCAAAATGTAAGAAAAGGATGTGGGCCCCAGCTGCAAAGCTCAGATTGAATTCAAACTTTGCCAGTGCTGCTTGGAATTGGAAGATATTGCTCAGAGCTATCTTTAATAAGATCTATACCTTTAAAAAAATAAATTAGAACAGTCTTCACCTGTGAAGATTACTAATAGTGCTGAAACAGAAGACATTAAAGGAGGTTTTTTTAGTTGTTTTTTCTCATTTGCTGCACTGACTCAGTAAACCAACTCCAAGCGAACACATAGGGAAATAAATCCTCCTCTGTAGACAAAAGAGATCATGTCCATAGCTTACACCAAGTGATTAAATTAAACTAACACTGCCTTTCACTGGAAGCAGGAAACTCTCCTACAGACTGCTAGGTACAAAGTCAAATTTATTCAGTACTTTTAAAAAGCTGCAAACACAGTTCAGAAAACTTTTTGTTGACAGAACTTTTAAGTTTAATGTTGGTACTCCAGTTTCAATGCCACCTGATGAAATGACTGGAGACTGAATCCCTGTGTGAATTATGGCAGTGTCACTGATGCTGACTATAGGGCATGTATAGTAGACAAATGCTCAGATTTGTTGGCTTTTCAGGCTTTTGGTTTTTAGTGTGATCAGCAACATCTTTTTTTATAAGTCCTCTTACTTTTGTATTGATTTGTAAGGCAGGATTTAAGCAGAGACAGAAATACAATGCTCTAATGCAACACTACAGAAAATAACTCAGTAATAATTTCCATTTTAGATTGGATATAAAGAAAATTTCTTCACTGAAAGGGTGGTCAAGCACTGGATCAGGCTGCCCAGAGAAGTGGTTGAGCCACTGTCCCTGGAGCTATTTAAAAGAAGTGGCACTTAGAGATGTGGTTTGGTGGTGCCTGTGGCAGCCCTGGGTTGATGGTTGGACTCAAGGATCTTAGAGGTCTTTTCCAACCATAACGATCCTCTGATTGTATAATTCCAATTCACAGTAGTAGTAGTGGCTGGGGTGAGAATTGAAAAGCAGATTTGAGGAGCTGATCCTGGAATCCACTCGGATGCAGTGGAGGAGAAGTGGAGCACTGGAGTAGCAAAGGACATAGTGAGACACGTGGGCTGCTCCACAAAACTGGCTCCAACAGCTTCATTTTTGATGGGAAAGGAGTGTAAATAAAGGGGAGACAGCACAAAGCCAACAGAAGGGTCTGTGGGGTCTTTCTGAGAGGTGAAATTGTGGGGAATGTCGTTGAAGTGGAGACAAGAAGAGAGTGAAAGGGAAAAGGCTGTCAGCTCCTCATTTACTCATTTTGCTCTCATTTTGGCAGCAGACAGAATGCTCCTGCATGTCCCTTCTTCTTGTTCTTAAATCTGGCACACTGCTTTAACAGCCCAGACCAGAATCTGTTTTAATATGGGTTAAGGGCTTATCTAAACCTTTGTCATAGTGTAACAGAATCCAGACATTGGCATGGAATAATACACGGAAAATATGTCTGTGCAGGCTTTGCCTTCAGATACCTGGGAAAGCCATCAGACTTCAGTTTTCATTGTGGAATGCCATTTGTTCACCTCCCTCCAAGACTTAGTCATCCCTTCTTTCATGGAAAAGAGATTTAGGCCAAGAAGTCTACTGATGGAGTCACAGACAAAGGTTTCTGTTCCTTCTCAGAGCCTCCTTAGGGAGTGCACAACCTAAATCTTAATATCTCTGCCTTTCCCAGCCCATCTTGAAGCAAGGTGCACACTGGAACAGGAGAATATCCTTTAGTGGATTCTGGAGGACAGACACAGCTGTTTCTCCAGTATGAACAGTGTCAGATTTCTTTCCTGAGCACTGTCACTGCATTACATTATCTAAGGAATGGAGCTGGATGAAACACCAGCCTGAAAAAGTCCAACCCCTACAATGTTTTTAAAGATGTCCCATCACATAACACACATACCTCAACAAACTAACTTGATTTTAGATTTTAATGAGCATTTGAAATATTTTTATTTCAAAACAACAGTTTGAAAATATTCTGGTCCAAACATGTTAAAAGTCCATGTTTTGCATTTGTTTTCCAAAGTGAGTTTGTGTAGATCTGTTTTAAAATCAAGTCTTCATGTATCCGTTTTTGCTTCAACATGTACAAAGCACACATCAGAGTGTTTGCCAGCCAGACAAAAATATATCTTATGATTATTTTCTTCTGGTTCAGGGTTTTAACAGGACAACACTGTGGTCTGGATTTGGGATAAGAACTCTCATCTGTATAATTCATCAAATAATCTCTGAAAAAGGTGGTTGTATAAATCAGGTGCTTTAATCTGGATTCACTTAAAAACAGAAGCAAACAAAACAGATGGTATGAGATTTTTTGGGGTAAACATTACACACAGTCCTGCTGCTGTAGTTTTATAGTGTTGGGTTTTTTAAAACATAAATAGATTCTGTCAGTTTGGTGAATTCTAATATTTAAAAAGAATATTACTTGCTCTGAATTACACACAGGAGAAGGGCTACAATAACATATCTAAATACAAGTGAAACAGAACTTTTCTGCACAGTAGCAAAAGGGAGGGCTCTATAAAGGACATTTATGATGTATTTCTGCCACTTTATTTCACTTTGTCCCATCACTTGCTGTAGCCTAGGCTGCAGAAAGTAGGAAACCCAGTAGGACAGTTGATGTACTGGTGTGTGCAGTCAGCTGGAGCAGGCTGCCAGCACCCTGTGCATCTCCAAGGGATACTGCTGGCCATTCCATAAAACTGTTTTTTCTGTCTCCATCTCAGAGAAGGTTTTATCAGAACAGCTTTCCATTAGTATGTGTAGCATTTGTTGGTGCAACACATGGTGAGGCTACCTGTAAACCAGTTTGGGCTTGATATCCTGGGTTATTATGTCTTGGAGAATGATGAAATGGAATTATTAGTGGCAATTTAGGAAAAGGATCAGTGAGATTCCATTTCAGGACTTATGGTTGCATAAGGTTGGCCTAGAGTATGGAAAATCTACGAGAATAATTAGAAATTGTCAGGGATAGTGAGAATACCAAGAGTTACTGGGAAAAAGAGTTGGGATGGGGAAAATGTAACGCTTCCCATTTTAGGGGTTACACTGGTTGCTGTCAGATGCTGGAGTAAGACTGGTTTCAGATCAGATTGACCCCTGCCAATCAGTCACTGTGAGGGATAACTCACATCATACTGGGATTGCTTGGGCTGAGGCTGGGTCCTGACTGAGGTTTTTCACCTCCTGGTAGAAGTTCCCTGTTCCAGGGCTGTGAGGGATGTGTGTTTCATGGTGGGAGACGGTTCACTTATTGGCAGAGACAGAACAAAATTAAATTATTAGGAAGGAACTAATGGAATTGTTGAGGAAAGCCTGCAAAGGTAAATTTACACATAGTCCAATCTGAATCAGTGTGTCATTTTTCTAAAGTTTTTCCTTCTTTCCCAGTACTCCTCCCAGTCTTCATGGAAGCCCCTTTTTGGAGCCCATACCTTCTGCAGGGCCTCTCAGCAATGCCCTGTAGAGGTGGAGCAGGGCCAAGCAGAATTTCCCTGTCCTTGGGGTCTGAGGCTGCTCCATCCAGCTGTGTCTGCACACAGTTGTGTCTGTGTGGGGTATTTTCTCTCGTGCTGGGCTTATTTGAACTATTAAGTCTTTTCCTTGAACGGTGAAACCTTTTTAAGTGAAGGATGGTCTTGACCCTATGTCTCCTGATGGGTGTAAAATCTTTAACTGCAGGACACAACCGCAGGATTCCCCAGGAATTAAATCATCAGCATCAGTGCATCCAAAGTCACATCTGTCTGGGGATGTTTTAGCTGTGCTCACATTTGAGGCACTCTACAAGTGAGGGTGTTTTTGACAGGAGAACTCCATGTCTGTTCTGAGTTGCAATGAGGCCACTGCAGTTATAGCATCCTTTTCTGGTCTTTTTGCCCCATCTATTGGTGAGAGACTCTTAGCTGCTCCTGGCTGAATTTTGCAAGTATTCTATAAGATAACTTATAGATTTGCCATTTTTGCCAAACCATGCCCCAAATACCTCCTTTTTCTCACTTTTTTACACCATTTTTCTTCTCATCACCTACATTTTCCATTAAACATCAATACTAATATGGATCCATGACTCAAAATACCTTAATATTGAATGGTGACAGGGAGAATGCTGTCTGGCCATTTTCTGTCTTGTATCAGTACCTCAGTTTCAAATCTTTACAGAGGGTTTGGGTGGGGTGGGAAGGTTTTTTGTTGTTTTTTAAGTACAATCACACCAGAACTCCCCTTATGCTGAAAACTGAGAATTAATGAGATTGTCGTGTTAAAAAGATAGAAAGAGGCAGCCAGGGTAAAATTTCAGCTCAGTCATATATCCATTTCTCATGCTGTTTGCTGAGGTCCTGATCCAAAAAATACATGAACACATGTTTCATTCTGAGCATAGGAGAAATCCTGTCTTGTCTATAGGGGAAGCTGGCAGTAACAAACACCTTTGTATCTCAAGCAACATACTAACATTTGTCAAGGCTGGAAACAAATTTCTCATAGGAAGCCAAATTTAACAATTTGCTCGATGCATAAAAATAAATCCCTCTGTAAATCGGGTGGCTATTGAGAGAATATTTTTCCTAAGAGAAACAGCTGTTGCAGGGAGATGAGTAAGAACGTTAAGATATTTCCAACTGAATGTATTCATCAAACTATGAATTTGTGAGGATCTTTTACTACCTACCAGGTTGATGTCCAGCAACAAAATGGTAGCACATTTTTGTTTTAAAACACTTGAGTCACTGCAGGATTTCTCCATACTCTTGGATTCATATTTTTACCTCCTCCCTCCCAAAAAAATCAGTCTCAAAGCACAAGCCTATTCTGTTCATTAGTTGCTTTCAGCAATCTTTTTGCAGAGGTAAATTATTCTCTTTGAATGAACGTGAATCAAGGTTAACTTCGACTGGATGCTCCAAGGAATCCCACTGGTCAAACTTGGTGTTGTAGGTTACCACTGATGGCCTTCAACCCCTCCTTCTCTTGTACTGAGTAGAGGATGGAGCTCCCCTCATAGCAATGGCAGCACTGGCTTAAGCAGAATATCATATTCTTACCTGTGTTCGTGGCTCCTTGGCTTGGCATCTTGCACTTTTTGGGTAGAACTTAAGCAAATACAGCTCAGTGCTTTTGTCCATTTCCTACAGGGCCCCTACTACACAGGGAAGGACCTGAGGCTTTCAGCCACTACCAGAGAATTTGATAAACTGGCTTTGCTTCCTCTCTTGCAGGGACCTCCAGGGCCCCCAGGCATTGCTGGACCCCCGGGACCGCCTGGACCACCGGTAAGAAAGCTTGGGGGTTTTTTGGTTTATATCGAGAAGAAAAAACAGCTGGGGGAATTTTTAGGTCATGGCTTTCAGAGGGAACAGAATTAGGGCCTCTGGCAATGTGTGTTTTCTCTTATATTTTCTCACTGCAAAGCCACAGCTGGTCCTAGAGCACAGCTTCTCCCTGCTGAGCCTTGGAACCACATCGGTGCTTCCTGGGAATAAGTCAATGTCTCCAGGGCTCCCCATGGCAGTGACCTGACTGCAGTGGAAGGGAAAACTGCACTTCAGTTGGAAGCAGCAATCCCCAGTGAGATTCCTGCAAAGAACAGAAATACTGATTTTTTTTTTTTTCTGGTTTCATTTCTCAGGGACTTCCAGGAGAGATTGGAGTTTCTGGTAAAACTGGACCACCTGGACCAGCTGTAAGTGTTGAGGAGCTGCCTTCCTCATCTCCAAGCTCTCTGTTATTTCAGATAGTTTAATTCTCAACTCTTCCTCGTTTCCCACATCTTATTGGCACACAAGGTTTTAAAATCGGCTCCAATGCTGTCACTTTTAATCCAGAAATTAATCTCTGATACCTTTTGTGAATAAGAATGTTACCAGGTGCAGCCCCACTATTCTTACAGAATTGAATCATGATGTTTTCTTTTTATGATACCTTTCAAGATTCCTTTTGCATTTGACACAATATTGTTTTTCCAAACCTGGAATTTCCTGAATCAGGCCAAATAACTCATGATTAAAATCTCATATTTAGCAGAGCGTAGCAATTTCTGTTGGGTCTTAAGTCATAAAAGCTGAATTATTAAATACTTAGTACAGAAATGCCACCTACAGCCTGCAGTGTTTGGAGATTGACTGACACTTGGAAAAGGGAAGAAAACCTTTTCTCACCATTTAAAATGCATTACAGGAAGTAATTTTAATTCTTATCTTGCTGAACCACTCTGTCACTATGTGCTATATAATTTAATTTTAGGAGTCTATGTACTATGTAAGAAATTACCAATATTTAAAAGGAGAAATGGATGTAAAAGAAAATCTTTATAGCTACAGATAATAGGGGCTTGTAAAGAATAAGCTAAAAGTAAGTAAGATATATAAAAAAATATTTAAAGGTCCGCAGTGTATAAAAGCTCTACACGGGAGTTTTCCCTGTAACAATGCTGACATCCAGTGGTCATTCACTAAAACTGGGATACTGGAAAAAATGGGCAGAGCAAATCTGGACAGTGTGAGAATTTTTGTGTATTTTGCGACACAGTAGGAAAAAAATAAAAAAAAATTCAAAAACAAACTTCATGAGGGTGTTCTTCTTTTCTTAAACTTAGGTGGGTGGCAAGAGGGTTGAACTGAGCACGCTTATATTGAATTTGATGATAACAATTTAAAGAACCGGCACTTACAGTTTATGATTTCCTCTTGTTTAGGGGCTGCCTGGCAAAGATGGACTCAATGGGCTTCCTGGGCTTCCAGGTCTAAAGGCAAGTGACACCACAGACACTGGGATTGAGCTGCTTACCTGGGCAGATCATTGGGGTGAGCAAGCAAGGGAAGCAGGAAAAACACAGATGGGCATTGCAAACAATCATTCAGGAAATCCAGGGACTCTGGCAAGTCAAGGCATGTATCCAAGGCACAAAGAAGAACAAAGAAGTGTAGCAGGCTCCAAAGATGTTCCTTTCTTTTCTCCCTGAAAGGCTGGAAGGAAGAGATGCCATTCCCCTGAGGCTTCTCTGGGTCTGTGTGGCAGAAAGTTGGTTCTTTATTATTTCCTACTTCTTATGCCCCATTTGAAAGCTTCTTCCGATGGCAGATTGGGAGGGGAGTTGTGTCCCGTGTTGTCTCTTCTTTGGGAGAAGGGAGATGGGAAATTTAGAGATAGGAGACCCTTGACTTGTCATCCCCCTGCAAATAAGGCTCAAAGAAATGCACCATGTTTTGACTACAAAGGCCAAACTAGGTTTTGGGGATGATGATGCTATATTAAAGGAAACAGCTCCTAACCATCTATTGCCTTGGGTTGCATTGGCAGAGGTTTTCCTGCTTCTGATACTTGAGCCCAGGTCTAGCAGAGTCCCCAGCTCCCATTTATTGATGAGCAAAAGTGAGGAATTTGGAGCCCATAACATACTTCTGATGTTATATAAACTTTGGATTTTATCCACACTTCCATATAGTACTTACTGTATTTCCCAGCTATGTAACCATATTTCAACCACTGCAGCCTCTGCTGTCCATGCTGACACCACCCACCTTGGAACTTCAGTTTTAAAATATTTACATAATGGACCCAGTGACCAAGGCCCCAGCCTCAAAATTTTATGGTTTTTTAAAACACTTTCTGACTTTCTAACCACATAGAGTTTGAAGAAACTGAACTGAGGTGTTGTTTTTCAGGAAATTCATTATGGGCATCTTTAATGTAACAGTGATTGTCTTATTCCAGAAATTCTCCAGTAGGGTGCTGCAGATGTGGTTGCAAATGGCACTAAAATGGAAAAACATTCCAGGAAGCATATTCTTATATGACTCCATTTGCACCCTCAAGCTGATCTGAGGAGCTGAGTTAAAATACTCCTCACCATTGGCTGCAAACGTGCTGCACAGACACCAGAGGAGTTTGTGTATTGACTTCTTGTGTTCCCTGCAGGGAGAACGAGGGGAAAAGGGTGAGGAAGGCTTTCCTGGAAAAGCTGGCCCTAAGGTAAGGGATTTTATTTCATAGTCTCCTGTATGCACTGAGTCAACCAAGGTATGATTTTGGAAGGTCATACTGAATTCAGGAGAGTAAGATTCCTCTGAAGTTGGAGACATAAGGGGATGAGCAGATAGGGCTCATTGACTTTCATGGTGTTCCAAAATACCAGTCCTTGTCTGATGCTCCTCTTTCAAGCCTAAGTGTGCAGGGAGATCTAACCTGGACCTTGCATTGGCTCTGTGCAATCTGTGTTCCCAAGCCATCAATTCAGAGCCTTATGGGACATAGGTAGAACAGCATGGAGCAGTAGGAACCACATTTTGCTAATGAGAAAATGTTCTTACCAAAGGCTCAGGTCTTTACAATGTTATAGACATGCTTTTTTTTTTCCAGGGTGAACCTGGGAGCCGTGGCCAACCTGGTGAGCAGGTGAGCAGGAAAAATAGTCTGAACTGCAAGACTTACCTGTCAAAGCAGTATAAAGTGACCACATGCAACCACAAAGCCATTTGCCAGTGACAAAATCTGTGCATGTCATTTGCATCTGTGATTGAAGGTGCAACAGTTGTATGGATGAGAATTATGGTTGATCTTAGAGGTCTTTTCCAACCTTAATGATTCTATGATTGGTGGAATAAGGCACCAAGTCTGAGGCACAAATTGAGGTTTATTGTGATAAGGCACTTATTAAGTTAATAACAGTTACACCACCCTATGAGTCTGGACTGTACTGCTGCTATTCCAAAAGTCTTTATAATCTGCCTGATAGGTATCACTCAATTCCCAGGAAAGTATCCTTACCTGGCATCCCAGGTAAGGGGAGATCACTATGGCATGGGCAAACGATTCCTTAGAATGTTTGCATCAGGCTCCAAGGGAGGAGTGGTTCCTGTTCCCTTCCTTGGAGCTATTTCACTGTAGCTGGGCAAACAAAACTATCAGGCTTGAAGTTTCCAGGCAGTCTTGGTCCAAGTGCAGCAAAGGGCCAGGCCCTGGCCAGAACCCTGTCCTTTGGTCTGAATCATCTCCCCACAGAGGGCTGTTTTGGATCTTAACACCACCTTCCAAAACACTTGCCCCTCTCTCCACAATGCAGTGTTCTCCACACGTTTCATAAATGGTCTTTCCTGTTATAAGTTGAATAGTGCTGTCCCTGAGAGGACTTCATATATTCTCTGAATTTTAGCAGTAAGTTGCTAATAGCAGGTGTGTGAATGCTATTTCTTCAGTCAGTTGTACACCACCCTCCAGAGACCCTTCTGCACTACATTTCTGTGGTTACTGATGAGAACGTCATGTTGGCCTGTGTTAGATATTTGACTAAAGTAAAGATATATCACACAAATGCTTCTTTCTTGTCTGCTTAGTTTTTGTTTCAAGGGAAGGAACTGGATGGGTTTATATGAATAGTTTTTAACAAATCCACATTGGCTGTTTTATTTTTCTGTCCTTGAACTCATACAAACTCACTGATGTTTTGCTTCAGAACCTTTTCAGGGGCCAAATTTAGACCATGTTTTTATTTTACCTCCAAACTCTCTTTTTTCTCCTTCAGTGTTACATTGGCTGATTGTTCTCTAAACCTCTGGAATCTCTGGGATCTCACTGTCACTTCCATCCCTGGAAGTGTCCAAGGCCAGACTGGATGTGTTGTTGATCAACCTCGTCTAGGGGAAGGTGTCCCTGCCCAAGGCAGGGGGCTGAACTAGAGGATCTTTAGGGTCCCTTCCAACCCAAACCATTCTATGATTCCCTGATAGCCAGGATCCCACAGTGGCTCTGGGAAAGCACCACTCCATCTGTCACCAAATGCCACTTTCTTTAAAATTCTCCCAACATCACCCTGATGTTCTTAATCATCCTCAGTAACCACAGCATCTTGTTCCTCGCCTGATTTTGTCTACAGACCCATTGCACCTCTACCATGATAATCTTTTGGTTCTCCCTATACTTCAGATAATCTCTTTAGAGCAGGGACTACCTTTTCTTAGTTCAGTATTTGTACAAGACTTAGTGAATTTGGGTCCTGTCCATGACTGATCCCCTTCATGATATTGCAATATAAATTCAGATAGAAAAGAATTATAAATAGGAAACCACATGGTTATTTTAAGATGACAAACTGGGTCAACTGGGAGCTAAATTTGAGAGTACTTGATAAATTTAGGGGAAACCACATGACACAGAGATCATAGTTACTCCAATAACAAGTATATAAAGCACAAACTCAAAGGTAATGTTCAAACAGAAGTAAATTCAAATGTGCAATAGTGCACTCAGAAAACTCTAGATCTGTTCTTCAGGTGACATATGTACTGTTCAGATCAACACAGTGCAGTTTTTGCTTTTCCAGATTAACACAGTGCAGTTTTTGCATTTCCAGACTACACCAGATCATTCAAGATGAAAATAAAAGTCAGATTTTATTTCTTTATCAGCTTTTATTTGATTGCTTGGTCCTACTGTAGAGCAGCCTGAAGAAAATATGTCCAAAATTCTGTGGCATCAGCTAACAGGCAAAAAACTGAGAAGTCTTAACTGCTGGTTTAAGTAATGGTTTAAAAAACTAAGAAATTATTTGATAATCAAACTAATCTCATTCTCTCTCAGCAAACTACATCTACAATCAATCCCATGAGAAAACTCAGGCAGGGTCTGTCCTTCAGAATTCAGATTTCACACACTTCTTTGTCTTATTTTCAGGGCGAAGCAGGTTTTCCTGGCCCTAGGGGCTTACCTGGACTGAGAGGAGAAAAAGGAGACCGGGTGAGTGACTTTGAGCCACAAATTGATCTTTTTTTGGTTGTTTAGCACCAGGAGCACTTACCTTGAGTGTCCCTAGATGATGTTCTCTCTTAGTGTGATGGCTGTGGTGAGCAGCTGATGGCAACTGGCAAGGTAACCAAGTACCCAGAGGTGCTAATGAAGTGTCTATCCTAACTATGAAGAGTTGTGCCGTGCTGCTTGTGAGGCAGTAGAAGAGGTTAGGATTCTAGAGGTTAGATTGCACTTTAGGACTCACTTTCAGAATTATTTGCCTGATTTAAGGACATTAAAAATTGTTGATAACAACAAAAAATCACTAATCCCCCTCATCTCTGAGCCCTGAAAAAGGCTGAATTGTTTTCTGATGGCTCAACTTCCACCCAAGTCCTGGTGTCTACTACTTCCTCTGGGTAGCTGCAGAACTCTGGAGATGTCTTCATACCAGGAAATATTTGGATTGGGGGCCTGACAGTAAATTTAGCCCCATAAATGAGATCCCTAATCTTGGTAACTGATGATATGCTTGTACATGATCAAGAAGGATCTAAAATCAGCTGAGGTTTTTCCATGCAGTTTGCTCCATTATATGTCTTGTAGAGCATAGGACAGAGAATATATTTTATTGGAAGTGTTTGAGGAAAGGCAGGATGGAGCTCTGAACAACCTGGTCTAGAGGAAGTTGTCCCTGCCCATGGCAGGGGGTTGGAGCTAAATAGTCTTTAAGGTCCCTTCCAACCCAAACCATTCTAGGATTCTATGATTTGCTCTGTAAATAAAATCATAGAAATGTCAGGTAACTCCAATCTGGATGCAGGATAACTAGACTTTGTGTCTGTACTTTGAGGAGAATCACATCAGCTTTGTTAATCATCTCACATTCAGAAGGCCAAGTTACCTGGGCAAAATAAAGAAGTGGGCACTAGGGAATGGATGATTCAGAAATCTCTTATATAAACAAAACATTAATATAAAAATCCACTTTGGGTCTTAATTGCTGTTCTGCTGCCTCTCTTTTCCAACTGGGAAAAAAAAATCTGGTTTTTATAACTGCATCAGGCAGTAGGATCTTCTACAAGCAAGTTATTTTAGGATTGGTGCATTCCTTTCTGTGAACTCAATTGATATTCATTGGTTTTGAAAATATAGTGGATTTTTGAAGCCATCTTCAAAATGTTACATTTTTAATTGCTTGCTCTACATCTTGGAAGACAGGTAAGATAACTGAAAGTGTAAAATATTTTAGTGAGGCTGCTGCATTCAAATCAAAATGTGCATATTTCTTGGTTTTCTTTCCCTGCTTTTAGGGAGAAAAAGGAAGAGATGGCCTCCCAGCAATGAAAGGTGAAAGAGGAGAAAAGGTAAGCCATGAAATGACCATGATCTTCCTTAAATGAGAGAGGAAAACAGACAAAGGGGCAGAGACAAGTGATAGAGGAGGCTATCTGAGGAAGATTAGAAAACTTGGAAGACTTTTAGCTGAACTTTACAGAGAAGCAGCAGAAATAGCTATGTGTGGGACAGAGACAATCATGTATTGAGCAATGAAATCTGATGAAATTAAGGATAATTTTGTTAATTCAAGGAGAATTTTCTTTGTTTAATAACTGGCTGATATAAATGAGCCTGGAACTAAAATCTAAAAAGTTTTCTGTGCCCGTCTGTGGGGGATAGAACAATAATTAAGGAACAGTCTGGGCTTCTGCCATCACAACACCATTATTTTCAGTCAAAGTGAGAGAAGTAGACAAAGGTAATGTCCACCAAAATTTACATTCAACCCTTTTGAACATGAAGGTGGAGAAGAAGCACTGACCTTGCAGATGCTTGTGGGTGTATAGTGAAAAACTGCCCTCATTACAGTGGCAGCAGCATTCAGGATGTGGGTTCTTCCATCACTCCTCAGCTTATCAGTGACTTCCACCACCTCTGGAGGTGGGAATTCTTTCATGGGTGGTCCACTGACATCAATGAGGCACCTGAACCTCCTGTACCTGGGAGGTTAACAAGTGTTGTTTGTAGTTCTTGGCTTTCAAGTGTCAGGGGACAGATCTTTGTGGAGCACAGCCCACAGTAAGGTTAATGCCAGTGCTCAGGAGATCCTCCAGCAACAGTATGGTTTTAACTCAAAATTAGGGGGAGAAATGGATTTAGAAACTTAAATATTTGATGAAAAACGTGGGGTTTATTTTATCAATGAAAGATGTTCAGCTGAAACATTTTTTTCAATCAAGAATTCTGATCGACCATGATTTAAAAAGCAAGTTAAATTCCATATCCTAAACTGGATGGGGGAACTTTAGAAATTCACTGACCTGTGAAGTCAGGTCAATGATAAAATCATAGAGGGATAAAGACAACAGAGTGAGGATCCTGCAAGCAACAAAGCAAGGACAGCAAAAATTATGTCCAGAATTGTCACTGAGCTGGTGGGTTGGATTATATCTCATTTGGTAACGCTGTATTTTCTAAATGATAATTTTTTGTTTTATTTGAGAATACTTTTATATACTTGGTTACATTTTTCTCCTCTCTCCAGGGTGACACAGGTTCACCTGGACCCCCAGGCTTACCTGGAACAGTAAGTAAGATTGTGTTTGGTGCTGTACAATATTCAAGGCATCATTGCACTTTCTCCACATAAATTCCTCAGAAACAAATATTTTCAGGTTTCTTACTTCTTTGCAGAAACTTTAGGACCTCTTTACTCTGAGGTTATCTCCTTTTGGTTCAGAGAAGCAATAACACAGTGTATTTGGTTTTTTGGGTTTTTTTTTTTTTTTTGTGACATTGTGCCTTCCTCCGCCTCTTTGCAAAAACAGACCAAGAATACATAAATTTATTGTTTTCAAAAAGAAGATGCAAAGTTACTTTGGGGAGCCTGAATATAATTAAAATAAGTTCACTGGTGATAAAATCAGCACCCACTGAATGTAAATACACAAACTTCTGAGTTCCCTCCAAGAAAAATTGGGTAAGCAGTTTGGAATAAGCACATCATTGCAACTGGGGGACTGATGCCAGTCCCAGACTCCCTAAGACATGGCAGATATCTTCTCATCAGCTCTGCTCACCACAACTGAATACAGCTGCCACATTCACAGATTATGGAGAAAATTTGAATCAAGGTCTGTTGGTGAAAATCAAGTGCCTAAAGACCTTCACGCAGCAATGGAGAAGGTGGTGTTATTTTTTCCCTGCCATTAACTGGGCCTCAATCTATGCCAGAGGGTCCTTCATGGTGCTTTGTGTAGAAAGACTCCACATATATCAGACAAGAATGCCCCAGTCACAACACCAAGGATGAATCTGTGTTAGTAAAGGCAGCTCACAAACAACAGTACAACATGGCTGGACATGGAGAAGATATTCCTGACTGCTCAAGCTTCCTGTGTTTGTAGGGAGAAATAATTTCTATTTGTTGTGGTTTAGGAATTTTATTCCCCAGTTTAGCACCCCTGATGCCCCCAAGACTCCAAAACCACCCTCTGGTCACTCACTTCCCCTTCCCCCCTCTTCCACTCGTGTGTGGCCAGAGGGGAGAGCTGGGGGCACAAAAGGCAAAGATTGCAGGTTGAGATAAGAAAAATTTATGGAAACAACAATAAGATAAGAAAATGAACAGTAACAGCAACAATATAAATAACAAAAGTGGACAAAAGAGAGGGTGTGGAGCTTGACCTGACTGCAGCCATGCCACCCAAAATGCTCTCTCCAGTCAGGACCAGCTTTATCCCACTGCTCCATCTGCCACGCTCGCTCCAATGGAAAGGGATGTCCTTCCCTTCTCCAAAGCAAGAGAGAGAACCCCTTTCTTCCACCCCTGGCAGTGGCATAAGGGGCTATTGGAATAACATCATTTCTTGGCCATGCTCCCTCCCACTGGTCTAGGCTGGGAGCAGGGCACTGTTTCAGCTGTTAAAAGTAGGTAATGCTTTTGAAATATTTCATGTCATCAAGGACTATTTTGTTCTTCGAAATTTTATCAGCTTTGAGAAAAGATACTGTGTCTTTCTACTAAACCTTGTCCTTCACAGTTATTATGTATTCCCTAAGAAAACCATGCTGAGATGTCATGTAAGTGGTACAAAGCAGAGCTCAACCATGTATCAGGAAATATCATGTACAAGCTCAACCATGGTATCAGGAAATTGAATAATACAGAAGATATCTCCAAGTCGAAAAGTGTGTTGGAGATTGCTAGCAGTAAAATTGCTATGAAGTTTAAAATCGATTGTTTTTTCATCATGGTAGGACACACAGGATTGTCTTGAGCTTATGTTCATATTTCAAATATTCTGGGAGATGTTAGATATTTGTGGGCTTCTTTCCAAAATCCCAGATGTTACAATGGGTTGCTCTTTTATAAACCTACTTATGGATGTATGGAATGTGCAATCTGTAAGGACAGGAGATTATGTAAACTATTGCATTTTAAAGAAAATAAGCTATCCTGTTTTTAACACTGTGATTTCTGTTCCAGACAGCCTTCTTCACCCCACTCCCCAGGATTCCTGTAAGTAACATCTCTAATAAATATGGCCTCTGGCTTATCCCCTCCTGTATCTGGTAGACACACGGCCCTTAGTGTTTTCTGTGTTACTTAAATGCTTTCAGTAAAGATCTCAGATTGAGTCTGGTTCTGGGCATCCTCATCAGCTATGATGAGAAGTCCAAAGCTGTGCTGGTAAGATCAGCATTCAAGCGAGCCGTGGCTGGGACAGAGCTGTGTGCTATCCCAGCCTCTTAAACCGAGTTTAAAACGAAGATTTAGTTCCCACTTGCAGCACCTAGTGGGAAATAAATAACATAACATGACCTGTGAATAAGTTTGTTATGGATCAGTAGGTTTTATGGATGCCAGAGGTAGGCTGTAGGAGTGTCTTTAGAAAGAAAACATGTATGCCAGGTTCTTCAGAGGCTGAGAAAGAAAATAAGGATGTGAGGTAGTACTGGAAAAAGAGACAAGATTTCTTTGCTTTTTTTTTCTTTTGCTTTTCCCCTTTGCTCCAAGTTTATGCTTATGTATATATATATGTACACTAAGTAAACATGCAGAACAATGACATCTTATGTGGTCTTTGTAGTGCTACGGTCACAGAAGGAGTTGTTTCTTTTGCTTTGAGTGCATTGCCCTTGTAAGTGAGCTGCAAGACAGTAAGAAATAAAAATGTCAGCTGTTCAGTTTGCTGGGATTTCTCCATGTGCAAGACGACTGTGGTGACACCTGCCACAGCACAGCTCTGCACATAGCACTGTGAGGGAGGAGAAAGGGAGGTAAGAATAGTTACCTTTGATTTACAGGTGTTCAAATTAAAGTGTCAGAAAGAGGTGATAAGCATTAGGAGAGTGTCATGGGTAGTGTTACAGAGATGGCAGGTCCAGCAGGGTGCTGGCAGTTGTGGAGAGACAGCACTCTCCCAAAACCAGCCCTTGCTATTGCTTCCATTGAGTGCATGGTATATAGTACCAGAGAGTTATTTCATATATATTTAGGCTCGTCAGTTAGGATCATGAAGTATTCTTGGAGATGGGGCAAGAGAACCACAGTGGTGGTCAGGTATAATGTCTGGAAAAGGCAAAACCAGTAAAAAAGAGGTGGCTCCTCACTTTGCCTTCTGGCACTGTGGCTGGGCACAGCTGAACCCCCTGCATTTGCTTTCCTTTTAAGTGGCACAGGAATTACTGAGGCATAATTGAGACCACAGGAAGACACTGCTGAGAGCAGGTTATGGAAGCTGTAAGTCCTCCTCTGGGCCAGGCTGGTGGCAGCCATCAGCTGTCACCGTGTCATTTCTGCACGCTGAGCTGTAGGTAAGAAGCAGGTGGCAGTGGATTAAGAGCAGCTGCCAGTGTGTGGACCCCTGGCTCTGATTTAGCTGTGTCTTAAGCCAGGTTTCTTCCCCTGATGGGGGAAGAATCTAAAGTCCTTGCCAGGAGTCTGATAGATAAAAGAAACTTTCAGCACTCTCTGCTTTAAGATAGTTTATTAAGTCTTATTAGAGAAGTAAAGTCACTAGTGTGACCCAGATACAGCACAAAGCAGAGAATGCAGCAGAATGCTTGCTTATCAAGATAACACGGCCTTCTTAAAGGTAAATCATCCAATTAAAACTTAAAAGATATTTNCACTAGAGTAGATTCTAGTTCTTCCCAAAGAGTTGGCAGTTTTCTCCATGGATAAAGCTCAAAGACAGTGTTGTCCAGGGGGGTAGAACCCTTCAAAACAGGCAGGGAAATATTCTCTGCATTCTGGGTTCCCACACCAGTGGGCAGCACTAGCAGGCAGTGTTAACAGCCTCAGCAGAGAGACGTGGATTTGGCAAACTTGGAAGGTCTGGCAGGCAGGTTGGCTGGAGGGCTGGGTTAACCAAGCCAGCTGTGTCCCGGGCTGCAGCAGCGGCCAGCAGGGAGAGGGAGGTGATTCTACCCCTCTGCTCTGGTGAGACCCCTCCTGGAGTGCTGCACCCAGCTCTGGAGCCCCCAAAACAAGGACATCTTGGAATTCCTGGAGCAAATCCAGAGGAGGATCATCACAAAGATGATCAGAGGCTTTAAACAGTCAGAGGGCAGGTTTGGATCAGGTGTCTGGAAATAGTTCTTTACTGTGAGGGTGCTGAGACACTGAACAGGTTGTCCAGAGAAGCTGTGGGTGCCCCATGCCTGCAAGTGTTCCAGGCCAGGTTGGATGGGACTTTGAGCAACCTGATTTAGTGGGTGGCATCCTTTCCAGTGGCAGAGAGGTTGGAACTGGATGATTTTAAGGTCCCTTCCTCTCCAAACCATTGTATGAATCTGTGAAGAAATGCTTCCTTTGCCCATGTCTGTGGCTGTTAGGATTTTACACTACTGTGCAAGTCAAGTTTCAAGGAAAAAGTGTGGGAAAGGAGAATATTAAAAACCTCCCCTCTTTACCTGTTGTTACTTCTTCCATTTGCAGTTTTGTTTTCCCTGGTAATATACATCCTTATTCCCACTCAGTAACACCATCCTTGCCTACAAATGTACTGACCTATGTCTGTGCTTTGTCGTTCTGCTCTCTCAAAAGAGTTTCAGAACTTGAAATGTCGTTACACAAAACAACTTCCAGGCACAAACATACAGGTTTGCAGCTTTAGACTCTTTGCTTAAGCTACTTAAGGTGATCTTGATATCTTTCTGAAGGACACTAGATGGCATCAGGGACTGCCTGGTTAAAAGTCGATCTAATGGGATGCTACTTGTAGAGTAAAATTTCTCCCATTATTTATCGCAGGTGATAATATTTATTCATAATGCATAATAAACACAAGCATAAGTAATATTTATGCAGCTACATTTATTTTGTCTGTTAGAGAATCATTTGAAAATGGACTGTGAATTCCCAGGTGTTGCAGAAATGATTGGCAAATAGCTGATGTAAATAAAATTCAAGCTGATTTGTCTGGGTCTGCATTTTGGCTGATCACTATTCCTTGCTTGTTTGTGTAGCTTAAATCACTGATGTTCTTACTCTTCCTTGATTGCATAATTGAAACACTTGGTATGATAAATAATGAATAAGTAATGATTGCTGTTGCCTGAATACATATGTTCATAACAATATACAAATGTGAGTATTGGTGTAGTGCCTGGTTTATTCCAGCTAGTTCCATAATTGTGTGCTTTCCTTTCCAAGTTATAAAAAACAGAAATATGGATTTATTGATTATTGCTGTAGACCACAGGACAAAGCTGATAAACTTCTGTCTGAATGCATATTCAATTTACTGTAAGGAGGAAGAACAGGAATAAATTAATCCTATTAGGCAGTGATGGTGCTGCATGAAAAAAGGTACTGACATTGCAGGAGGGGGAGGAAGCTGCATGAATGTATGGAGATGTTAATAGAACTAGAGATCAGGAATAGCTGTGTAGTGCACACCTCTGGAAATGCTCCAGATGAGCACTGAACACTTCTCTTTTATGGGAGGAATAGGGAGCTGTCTTTCTGTGAGATCATTGTAGGATGACATTAGGGCTGTGGTTCTACAGAGAGATAATGCAGTGACACTGCTGCTTTTGCTATTGGTCACATCATGTGGCCTTTAACTACGTTAGAGATTAATTGATCAGATTTTGGGTACATTCTTTAGCTACTGTTCTCCATGAGGGAAAAATGTTCTCCCTTTAAACTGAATATTTTTTCAGTTAATATCAGAACAGACCAAGAAGTCTAGACAGTGATCTCTGTGTTTCAGTGTGGGATATCAGTTTTGGTTCATTGACCTCAAAGTCCTTTGAAGAAGCGACTTTGTGTCAGAAATGGGCAACTCATTAAAAGAGCCCTCTTACTAAGCAGAACTAGTGTGAGTTCCAGACCTGGAAGTAGCTCTTACTTCTCTGTTTGTCTTACTGTTTTATATCAGGGTGAACCAGGACCAAAAGGGGACAAAGGAGATCGAGGAACGAGTGGAGAACCTGTAAGTACAGCCAAGTGTTTCTTCAACTGGCTTTGAACTTAAGCAAGGAGAGGACATGAGAGAGGTCAGTTTTGGAGGGAGAGGGTGGGACAGGCTCCTTCCATAGCTGGGATGCTTCCCTCATCAGAAACAGCCACAGTGGTGCTTGTCTTTGTACTGCCTGTAGAGGAAGCTACATGACTACAGCAGTTTAAGCACCTAATCTATAGTTCTGGGCCTCAGTAGCTGAAAAGAGGACTGTGGAATTTGCTAGGCAGAGCTTAGCTGACAGTAATTTATGTGCAGGATTTATTAAGGGATTTTGAAGTGATGTGGCCCAAGTTGTGCATTTGGCTACTGCATTTGTGTTCTGGACTCTCCTGTTCTGGATGGAGCTCCAGAAGAGACAGAGCCCTGTGCAGTGGCAGCCTCTGTAAAAACCACACTTCCTTGTCTCAGTGGAAGGAGCTCCTTTACCTCTCCCTCTGTTTTGCAGGGATTACCTGGGGTCCCAGGTGAACAAGGTGTGCCAGGACCTGCAGGAGTACAGGTAAGAAAGCCCTGGAAGAAAATCTTTGACATGACTAGAGTGGTGTGCCCTCAAGGTCTGTATCACTGTAAATAATTCTTACCTTATGTACCAGCACCCCTTTCTTTTTTCTCACTGTTGCAAGTTCAGGGACTTCTATAGAGATATTTACTTCTGCTGGACATCAGGACCACAGAAGAGATCAGCTCAGAAATAGAGTATCTTTGTCTCATGCTCAGCATTGTCTGAGGGACTTCTTACAACTTCATGGTCCTTCAAGAGGGCCTCTTGTACTGCTGCTACCAAACCACAGGTCTCACAAAAAAGTTTAGAACTGTAGGGAAATCTTCCTCTGTGAAGGGAGACTATTAAAGTTCAGCTAGAAATGAAGTAGTTGGTAGGCCTGAGGATAGGAAGGAGGTACACCCAAGATGAATACCTGCAAGTTTCAGCATCCTGTGCTGAGAAACAGCCTCTGAGCTGATCAGTCATTAGTAATTCTCCTTAAGTCTCAGGGTTTTATTTTTATAGTTCCTTTTCTTGCTGCGTAGACAACCGAGAGCTATTTCCTCAGCCATTAACTCCTCTGTGAACTGGTTAATAAAAACCATTGCCTAGTACACATTCAAGCATTATGAAGATTTTTTGTCTGGCAGGACGTCTCCTGCCATGAGTAATCCGCTGGTATCTCTCCTTTCTGCACAGGGTGCAAAGGGGGAGAAGGGAGCCCGAGGAGAGGCTGGAGCCCCTGGAGAGACTGTGAGTAACTGCTTCCCTTGCAGCATTTTTCCCTGACAGTAACACACTTGAAAGGACACTGGCAGCAACATCTTGTGGATTTGCAGTCCCAGGATGCTCAGGCACAGGGCACATCCTAATGCACAGCTGGAAGAGTGGCTGCTTGTGGGCAAACAGGACCATCTGCACCAGACAGATCAAAATTCAGCTAGCTCATCAGTGCATTCAGCCCAGCTCAAGACTGTGCATCTTGTCCTGCTCAGATCTCTCCCTGCCTAACAAAACACCCTTTTGTGAGTGAGTGTGACTGCACTGCAATGTCAGCCCAGCTCAGGCAGCCAGCTGCAGCAGGGAGCTCCCTGCTCGGCAGCAGCAGGAATTGTTTTTTGATCATGGTTGCTTTTAGGCTTCACTGTCAATTCTGCTATTTTTTTTAAATACTGGCTCACCCAAAAGACTCATCCCACACCACTTTTTGAGGCATTTGTTGTAGGGAGTGCTCCTCTTGTCAGGCTGTGTGCTTAGGAACAGAAAGGATTCCAGTTCAGTTTTATTATTGTGAGAGCATATAAGCCCTTTGTGACTGAATAAAATGCCACAGACTTTCTTAGCAAGCAAAGAAGGAAGAAACGCTGAAGAACTGTTTGAAATAATGATTGAGAGAAGGGATGACTGCAATTAGGAGAAGGAGGGAATAGGAAATCCAAACGATGCATCCTAGAGCACTGAAATTTCTTCTTCCACCTTTGTGTTCATGGTTTTCCTTCTTGGGCTTGTGCTCAGACATTGTCCCTGAGGAGTGCTTTGACCCTAAACCTTGAACTGCCTGTTTTCAGGTGTCTTTCCCTCTTGGTTTAAAGAGTCCTTTGTATTTTGGAGAGGAGGACAAAAAAAAAACAAAACAAACCAAAAAAGGGGGCAAAAACCATCCCACTTCCACCAAAACTCATTCCTTGGTTTTATTTCTTTGTATAACCTGGTGGCTCAGAGGATGTTAATGATATGGAAATGAAGGTATTTGCAGACACGTTCTCTTTTTTTGCCATCCTTTTACAGACTGCTGCTGCTCCAAGTGTTTCTATTGGCTCGAAGCAGTGACTGTAAATAACACAGAAATGAGGAAACCTTTGGAATTTTGGGGGGCACACATGGGCTTTTTCATGCTACAAAGCTTTGATTTTCAAATGGAAAAAGACCTGCAATTCAAAACTATGCACACTGGATGGTTTAGGCTATTTCTTCTGTTTAGTGCAAATGAATGTTTTCAGGTTTTGTTCCCCACAGCAGAGAAAGGTAGAATTGTCAACAAAATATATTTTGTTGACCTAGATTTTTTTTATGATAAATCAACATACTTTCCTCTGTTCTTTTGATGTTTCTGGCCCAGACTTTTCTTCCTGTATCTGAGCTAGATTTAGGATTTATTTTGATAGAAGGTAGCTTTAAGCTCCCAAAGAGAGCCTTCCCCCATTTTGTATTGTTTCATTATTCTTTACACTAAGAAGTTTCAAAGAAACATGATATTTTCTGCTTTCTTGTTGTACAACACCTTGTCTGACATGAAATCCAATCTCACTTGGCACATCTTGTTCCTATGGTGATACAAGTTGTGATTTATATATGCACACACACATACACACTTCATTTTCTTAAAACAGGGATTGAGTGGACCAGCAGGGCCCCCAGGTCCAAGAGGCTTGCCAGGAAATGTGGTAAGTATGCACCAGTGTATTTGTTTTCCCATCTGTGCCCTGATTTCTTTATTTAATGTGTTTAGTTTTCCCTTCCACAGGGATTACTATGAAGTTCAGAAGGCTGTGTTTCATTACACTTGTTTCTTATGGCTGAATTGAAAGATCTGGAGGCACCTGGGAATGGTGTATCCATGAAATACCTTAATATATTCATTTTATCAAGGGGAAGAACAGAGCTGCTTCATTCCTCACCAAATTTTCAAAAGCAATTTTTGCTGCCAACTCTTCAAAAGAAAAAAATTCAATGTTTATTGTCTCTTTGGTTTTGTTTTCTTTGCCTTGTTTTCATTTGTTCTCTCCTTTTGTAAACATGACTTCTTGATATAAAAATAGCGTGGTAAACTCCCACTTTTATTGTGAAAGCCTGTAGGCATTTGAGCCTAAAGAGCTTTGAAATCAATGCAGTGTCCCTCTCACCTGGGGGGTTCACTTCACCACTATTAAGTTGTGCATGATAAAACTTTTCATATTTGCTAAAAAAATCTTTGGACTAAGTCTAATCCCAGCTCCACTAGGGTAATTTTCTCTCTAGTTCCTGAGGTTTCTCTGGGCTTAGACTGGAGTAGGTGAAAATCAGCATTTAGACCTCAGGAGATGATGTATTCAGGCACAGTGGTTTAGAACACAGCACTGTTAGAACCAGAGTTTATTACCTGGGCAGCCCAAGAAAACATAAATTGCCTTTCTACTAATTGTTAAGATACATTTGATTTAATTGTATTAATGTAGTGATTTAATTTCAAACTGCAAGGTGATACTGAAAATGAAGAACTTTTCGATTTCATCTTCCATTAAGCAAACTTCTATACCAGTAATACCAATATATTACCTATAAAAGCTAATATAGTTGGAAATAATTTGTACTGGTGCAGAAAGGAAAATAATTATCACATCCATTCTGAGGTCAATCCAATCTTAATGGTGCCAAGACATGATTTCACATCTTAAAATGGAGTACCATTCTAAAATGTGTTTTGGTGGGTTAGAAAGTTACAGTATTTAATTTAGAGCTCTAAATCATCTATATTTTGACACAGAGTCCTTTGAGACCTGCCAAGATGTTAAAAGGATTGAAAACTGAAATAGAGGAAGAAATGAACATTTCCCAGTGTTGGGAGGCTTTTGGCTTCTCTGATACAGAGGTGGTGATTGGGGGGTTGTTGGTAGCATATTAGGAACTGCTGAGGATTTCACAAAATGAAAAAATAGTTACTGGTGGAATGCACAAATCTGGTACTAGCTCAGTTTCTGCTTTTTCTGTTCAGCTCTTTTTTTATATTGAGAAAGAAATTCCTCCTTTAAGGACCTGTTACACAGCTCTTCTCTGGTGTTGTCTGGATTACAGCGTTTTCTGTACTGGGAAATGTAGAGCTGATACTGATCCTTGAGATAAACTGTACTGAACCCACAGGTCTGCCCCTTTGTTTAGGATCCAATACTGCCTACAAAAAAACTTTTAAGCTTTAAAGTTCTTTTCTCTCCAGGGTGTGCCAGGAGGCCCTGGACTCCCAGGAAAGGCAGGAGAAAAGGGGGAAAAGGTGAGTTGGTTCTTTGATGGATTTGTTTCTTTTTTTCCCTTGAGCATTTTAAGTAACAGGAACAGATGTAGTCTGAACTAGGAAGTTATTTCAAAGGTTCATGGATGGTTAAGACACATGAGTTCATGAGATCATCTTCTCTGATCTCCTCTAAACTGCTGTAAGGTTTTCAACCCAGCTGCAACTATAATTTACCTAATAAACAACTGAGATGTGATTTGATACAGTGAAGTCACTGCTACACAATTATGGTCTTCTGCTGTCCTCATTACCTGACAAGAGTGAACATTTGGTGTTTTAAGAAACTCCTATTCATCTCTGTAAATCCAAAGCTGGAAGAAAAATTGGCTTTCTGTCCCCTTTCATGAGATTTCTAAGGTCAGGGGGTTGTGATTTGGTCATGCACCCCAGAGTACCCAGCATGCTGGAGTCCTGATCTTTGTTTGCTGGAGTAGGAATGATTAATCAGAAACATGGCCCCCTATATCCATGTATTTGGGGCTTAAAAGGCTTAAAAATCCTGGCTCCTTCAGTAAAATCTTCTTCCAAATCACTGAGCTCTACCTCAGGGTCCTGTGAGGACCAAGGGCTCTCTCATTCAGTGTTGCAGAAAGAGTGATGCACTTCACTCACAAGAAAGAGGCAACAGTATATTTTATTGATATAAGACACCAAGTTAACAAAGTTCACTGGTAAATGCCACAGTGGTTTAACAAGGTTCAATGCAAGGTACACTTGATTATTTTTACTGCATTGAGGACAGGGCCAGACAAAACCGTCAGGGAGACCCTTCCATTGAGCCATGAGGTTCAGAAAGGATCCCTTTGTGTTCTAAACTCCTCAGAGAGGAGTTTGGGTGTGGCTTCATCCAGACTTAGTCCCAAACATGATCAATATTTTGTCTAAAGCATTATGTGTGCACAACCAATCCTTTATATCACTTAGCTGTTGGGTTACACCATGGGTGTTATAGAAGAGCAGGCCTGAAGGCCTACAAAAGCATCTTCTCTAGGCCTGGTGGTAACCATGGAAACACTTCCAGGTGACCTGAGATGGGCTAGAAAAGAGGACTATGGGTCAGTGACCTTCTTGACCAATGGCCCGGGAAGATTGTGGTTAGTGGCCTTATATGGTATTATTTACACCTTCCCATAATAGGTAATATCTAGGGAATACTCCAGGTGACTGGGTGAAATCCTGGGATTTGATCTTCCTGTTTATATGAGGTTCTATCCTGTTTGTGCACTGGTATTTAGGTAAACTGAGCTGCACAATAAACGTCCTTGCACTTCTCCATCTGACATGCGAAGTCCTTGCCCGGCGTGAATGCTGCACTTAGCTAAGGTTTCAGAGTTTCAATGCGCTTATTCCTAATCTGTTTGCTGAGTATCTGCTGTGATAAGGTGGTACTTTGAGGGGTAATCTTGAGGGGCATCTGTGCCAAGGGGAGATCTGGGCATGCAGCCCACGGCAGGCCCTGGGCTGTCCAATGTTTATGGGGTAAGACAGGTGGCTCATATTTTCATACTGACTGCAAATGTTCGTTTCTCCCAAATTTGTGAAGAGGTTGACCAGCACTGTGGTTAGGTGGGCACATTGCCCAAGCCAGCCCTTGCCTGTAGGGCTGTTACCTGCCTCCCCTGAGCCCACTGTGCATCAGATGCAGCCATCACAACCAGATGCATCCACTCCTACTGCTGCTGGCAGGTGTCACCTGGGCAGGATCATGGGAAGCAAAGATCACGTTGGGATCAGGGCACATTCCAACATTTGTTGGTGTCACAGCTGGGATAACCAATTTTGACAGGATCAGGTTGGGGTGTGCTCCATGGAGAGAGCACACTGCCACATTTAGCTGGTTCCAAAAACATTTTGAAGTCTCCTTTTACTTTCCTTTATGGAAATTACAAGTGCCTGGAGATTACTGAAGGGAAAGTCTTCCCATAAAAGAGGGTTTCCTATGATACCAAAAGAAGTCCAGATGAGAAAGCTAGAAAAAAAATCTGTGTCTTTCAGTCCCAGTGAAAGATCCGAGATGGGAATGGTCTATAGCATTCTAACGAGTTCTGATGGATTGTTTTCTACAGGGTGACCCTGGAAAAGAAGGAAAAGTGGGTTTGCCTGGGCCACCTGGTGAACCAGGGCGTGCTGGAGAGCCAGGTTTGCCCGGGAAGGGTAAAGATGGAGAAAGGGTAAGTACAGGCTTTGTGCTTGCCTTGTTCAATATGAGACAGACAAGCATGACTTCTGCAGGAGAGCATGGATTTACCTGAATCCATGAAAGGCCTGCCTGTGCAAAATGCTCCAGATCCCATCTTTTCATTAAAAAAAAATGTCAGAGAGAACTGAAGCTGCTTTTCTGAAATTTACATTGAAAACAGAGACCTCTACAAGGAGCAGCCATTGTCCTTGTGACTAGTACAAAAATTATTAGCTAGATGGAAGTTCCCTAAAAGCATTTAATTCTTGCCCAGTTAGCAGATTGTTTAATTTTGGTTACATGTTGTCAGTAAAATATTCCTAGGATGGTGTGAGCTCAGGAGGGTGGTGGTGGGATAATTTCTGCCTTGACTATAGCAAAGTCTGGGCTCCTGTTTGTCTGGATGGTGACTGTTTCCTTGGTTTGCTTCTGTCACTTCAGGGGGAAAGAGGACCACCAGGCTTGCCAGGACCCCTTGGGCATAAGGTGAGCATTGACTTCATTGTGGTCTGCTCCTCTTCATCACTTGAACTGGAGAAAAGAACATGGTGCAAACATGGTCTGTTTTCCACTGGAAATAGAGTTGGTGAAGCTGTGACTCAAAAATGCACTTCTAGCCTTCTAGGAGGTTCCTTTTTTATTATTCCAGTATCTCTGTGGATGTAAATACTCAGATATGAGTTAGCTATGTTCAGTTTCCACATTTAAAATTCCTTCCAGCACTATAAGAATTCAACACAGATGGAGGTCTAAGTGCACAATTTTTCAGGGAAACTGGGACTGGGACCCTTTTATCCACACCACCAGGGAGACACTGCACGGCTCAGGGATGATCTGCTCTCAGGATCACCTGTCAGCCCTCAAGGAGACCTTTTCCCTAGTACTCATTCCCTTCACCTCTCTCCAAGGAGAATGAAAATTAGTTTCCAGTGGAACCAGGTAGTCCTGGTTTCCCCTCCTGTATTGAGGCAAAGACTAGCTAGTTGAAGAGGTTGGTGACACTAACTTCTTCTGCTGAAACTAGTGTTTTTTCCCTTATAAGCACACAGAAAAGAGAGAAAGGAATAAAACAGCAAAAATCTTTGATTCTGGAAGGATCTGGATTGTGCTTGAACCTTCAATCAGGCATTTCAGAAATTCTCCTCTTCAAAATGACCATATTCTGATCTGGACTGGAAAAAGAATCAGATGTTGAAACAGATTCTGTAAATGATAGAAGCAGGATTATAGCAGTATGAGACTCAATCTGTCTCTCCCATATTTTTGAAATAACCAAACTTTTATGGGTTTTTTTTATTTTGTTGCATTTTGTACAAATGCACAGTAGTCTTTTCTATATATCTTTGACAGTTCAGAACACAGACCTACACCCACACAGACACACTCTAATAGACTGGCAATTAATATGAAAGTCAGAAAATAACACTAAAAGAAATCTCATTAAGTAGTCTATTCAATATCAACAGAAGATGGTAAAAGTCTTAATTGTGTGTGGGAAAATACTACTGAAATTTTTGTATTGAAATTATCTTTTTGAATAAAGTAACTGATAAGAGACATGTTTGAACTAATCAGAATGCATTTTTTCTCACTGGCCTTGAAGTATTATTTCTTTGTAGTATAAGATTAGCTTAAGAAGAAAGCAAGAAAGGGGAAAAATAGGAGTTATTGCAGATTTCAATTTGAGTGGGCAGGATTCACAGGTAACAATTTTTCTATCATGCTTCTATATAGCCAGAAATAATGTCATAATAAATAGCATAAATAAGATTCATCGTTATAAATCTACTGCCAACATGAGACCAAATCTCACAACTGCAATGCAATCCATAAAAAACTTATTGATTTCTCCCTATAACGAGAAAACACATGTTAAATTAAATTATTGCAGCTGAATTCTTTCTTAGCCCTCTGTCTGCAGTGTACATTGAACAGTGTCAAGCTGTCTTCTGTGCTATTCAGATTTTACTTTGAAAAGTCTGGTTTTTAGAAGGGAAGGCTTGTTGCCCTGACTTTTGCGGTCTTTCTATGTTTTCATTTTTTGATAAAGTTTCTCACACACTTTCTGTAAACATAGTCATGTTTTGTTAACTGTGCTATATTGTTTTCAGTCTTTCTTCAGAGGTGGAGAGAGTTTGATGGACTGTTCTGTTAACCAATGTGGATGGAAGAGGTGGTAACCTCATCCTCCAATCCATGGTCATTCCTAGAAACATAAATATATGAAAGGAATAAACAGCCGGCTCTCTTTTCCTGGCTCGGTGTGACCTGACAGAGAACTCGAGTCTGGAGTGCTTCTTTTCGTGTCCTAGAGCGACAGAAGGCTCTCCTTTTCTAGCACAGTACCAAAGAGAGAGTGGTAGAAGTGTTGACTTACTTTTTACCAAAATAATTTCATACACTTCTGTGAGTAGCCCTATGTTGGTAAAGGAAAGGAGAACATTAAGATGCAATAAAACTTCCCCAGATAAAAAACCTAAAAAGCCTTTAACTCCTTCCTTCGTTTCAGGGTGAGAGGGGAGCTCCTGGCCTCCCTGGACAGCCGGGGGACAGAGGGGTGCCCGGAGTCGGCCTGGCTGGACCCCCTGTAAGTAGCAGGTCCTGCTGCAGCCTGTGCCAGGGTGGAAGGTCAGCACTGCCACCCCGGGAATGCACTGCCTCTGCCCAGCTGTGCCCAGGGCCTGGGGGACGTTTTGCCTTCTGAAGGTGCAGATTCCAGACCAGTCCAGAGGCTGCCGTTTGTGGCTCACATGTCTTTTATGAGGGCTCCTAATTCATTCAGTTTAGTTGAAACAGAGTGCTGAAAGTGCTGTGGGATTGACTGGTGTCACTGGCACTCACTCCTGAGTTTTTTGCATCATCCTGGCACACTGGCTGTGGATGAATGGAGATCCGTGCTGATCCAGCAGCTCTGGTCTTCTGGACAAATATAACCTTGCTGTTGTACAACCTCTGTTGTATAACCTCTGTTGGAAGGGATGAGTGTGGCACACATGCCCACATCAGTGACATGGTGACACTCTGACAGCAAAATGCAAAATCAGATTGCTTAAACTGCTGTGTTCCAAGAGGCCCATCCTCCCCATAACTTCCCACAAATATTTGGTTGGTTGGACCTCATCCAGCTCTCCCCTCACCTCCTGAGTATCAGTGGGTCACAAGGTGTATTTGGGAGTCTGCTCTGGAAAATTTGGATTTTCCTGTTGCTGGGCTTTGCTCACTCCAGAACTTGTCATGTACAACTCCTCTAGAGATGAGGGGGATTTGGGAGTGCTCTGGCTGTAGTCCTGCTCAGACACCTCCAGATGTGCACTGAATTTGCTAGTGAAATATGTTTAGAAGGAAGCAAATGCTATTTCTGGCTGTAATTGCTGGAGGATATCTGAGCCCTTGCACTCTTTTGCAATACCTCGTACATGCCATGATCCTGGACCAATCAGTCAATGTTTGGTTATCAATGCTCTGTTTATCTAGATACAAATGTCCCAATTAGTACAGGAAATTGCCTTGAAATGATAAGTCATATTGCTGGGTAATGGATTGAAAAATCTGACTGTCTGAGGTGTATCTCAGCTTAATATTTGCTTTTACCATGCTGAATTCTATCTGAGTTAAAGCAAACCGGGTCAGTCATGTTTCATACTGTGACTGTATCATGGCTTTCATGGTCCTCACAGGGTTACCAATGACTGCAGGTTTCCTGGGTGTCATTTGCTATGATTAATCTAAGGAACAGTGGTGTTCTTGCACTTCTCAATGTTCAGCCATTAATTAAATTAAAATTAAATTAACAAATGAGTATCTGGCTTCTTTGAAAATAGCTAGCGAGTGGATTGTCTTTAATTACAGATTTTTAGATTCAGTCCAGGGCTAGATGAGTTCATGTCTGCATCCTGATGTACACAAAATGACAAAGTTGTTCTTCACTGGGGATTTAGCATCCTCATATCCATAAACACAAATGACTAAGAACTTGACTCCAAATGCAGACATCTCTTGTCTCACACCAGAAGATTGTTTTTTTCTGTGTCTTCATTATTTGCCCACTGTCAGGATGTGTAACCACCTACACACCACACGATTCTCAAATATGTTTTTTTTATTTAATTTGCTTTACTAAATGCTTCTTAAAAAATAAACAAACAAACAAAAAAACCCCACACAAACCAAAAAAAACCAACCAAACCACGATTATGGTGGTTTTTTCCACTGTAGATTCATCATAACCTCAGCTCCAGTGCAAAGACTGGAATTGGAAAAAAAACTCTGTATAACCTTGAAGCTAGCAGACTGTCACAAAGACTGAAACCCACAGTAAAAAAAAAAAAAAAAACCAGAATAAAATCAGTGGAGCTGCTTCAGTGCATATTACACACTGAATTAAAGGCGTCAGCCTCTACCCTTTTTAGTGATGTGACAAAATTGTGTTTATAATACTTCAGCTTCAGAGCTGAGAGCCAACAACTCTTTTTAATTGGAATCCTCACCCTGTTTCCTCCCGTGCCCTTAACCTCTCTCAGGCTTTGCTCCCTGCACAAAAAGTATATCTAGATGAGGATTTTTTTTACCTTATATGCTAAAGTATTGAATTACAATTTGCATAACACTGAGCCATAAACTTGAGCACTAGCAGAGTGTGTTATTCCCAACAGGGGAAGGACAACTTGGAGAACTGGGGTGAATTCACATTTTTATGCAGAAGTTACCTAATGAATGGATGCACAGTAGAAGTAGAAAGGTTTCAATCTTGCTCTGCCTTGCCTTGTTGATATTAATTAAATTATGCATTTAGCCATTTCTTTAGCACAGCACTAGGGTGTCTTTCATGAAGGGCTGTATGAACATCAGTGAGTTACTGTGCCTGAAACAAAAAGCAAAAGGAGAGGAGTTATAGTGGTAGTCAATTTATTCAAGCCTTGTTTTGGGTGTGTTTGGAATACCAGACCAATTCACCCATGCTGGATATGGTACTGCATTACTTCTGTGGAGTTTCTTTAGAAGTGGGTACCTTCCAGTGGCTCACTCTACTCAGCTGCACATTTTTAAGTTGCATCCCCAAACAAACAGCGTTCACAAGCCCTTTGGACCCCCTGCTTTGACCTAAATTAAGGAGCACAGAAGTCCTGTGGGTTGTTTTGCCTGCAGTAAGAGGTAGCTGACTGTAGTGGTCTTCAGAACCTGGGAGACTTGTCCTGTCTCAGCCCAAGAGGTGTGTGTGAGCTGTGGTGCTGTGTCTCCAGCCCCAGCCAGGAGAGAGGCTGAGCATGGCTTGTCCATGGGCACGGGCAGTGCACACACCCCCACACCCACGAGTGTAGGACACAGTGCAGAGAACAGTCCCTGGGTGCAGGACCCACCCTGCTCAGCCAAAGGGGCATGGGAAGTTTAAGTGTTTTGATTGCTGTGTCTCTTCTGTTTGCAGGGCCCTGCAGGACCCCCAGGAGACAAAGGGTCACTGGTACAGTATGTCTCCAAGAGGTCACCCACCTTCTTTGGGAAGGGGACAACCACACTGAATGTGTTTCTGCCAGTGATTTCATGAGGGCATGGGTAATTGGGTTGGTTTTGCTTGAGGAATGGTCACAGAGTGGTTGACCCTCCAAAGGGAACTTCTCTTGTGCATTACCAGGTACTTGTCTGCAATATTAAGTTGTGAAAAAGAGTTGATCAAGAGTCTTGGCCTGGTGGCAACTTTTCTTTGCGTGTCAATAGTCCTACAAGAGAAATGAGTTACTTGTTTCTTCCTTCATTCAAAAAATTATTTCAAGGCACATAATTCAAGGCACATTGCTTATAGCCAAGGCCTCAAAGGTTTAAAAGAAACCATTTTAAAACATTTTTCTTACTTAAATCTTACAGATTTCAGTATTCACCAAACACGCTTCAGTCCCTCGACATTCAGTTTTTCAAGGATGCAATCCATTGGTGTGGAACAAACAACTGTGTATTATGGTCTCAGTAGACACTGGCATGAATTTCCAGCACAACAGCCAGTCCTAGTCAGTGTGATAGCCTGGAACTGAGGAGATGGACCTTCTTTTCTCTTCTGCTGTCCTGTGCTCAGTCATATTTTCTCCCTGTTCAAAAACCTGTCTCCTATTAGTCATTATTACCTCTCCAATCAATGAATGTGAAGCTTGACTTTAGTGATGCACGTGAAGTCCCTTGAAGAACAGAAATGACTGATACCAGGATAATGCAGTGTGGGCTGTAATTATATTTTTTCTTAAACTCTCTCATATTTGTGTAGGTGCTGGTTAATTTTTCCACCAATAACTATTAGGTTAAGGATTTCTTCTCTTCAGCTAAGAAGCACCTCATAAATACTACTCACATTACTGGGTTTGTCTGTTCTCTCCCTACCAGGGTCCCCGTGGTGTACCTGGTATCCCTGGACCACAGGGGCCTCCTGGCCAGGATGTAAGTAAAATAGAAGTGTAAGTGCTCAAGAAATTTGTCAGTGCTTGGATCTAATTTCCTTAAAAAATTGTGCTGATAATCAACTGCAGTCACTGAATGTTACTAAGATTGTCCAAGGGAGATGATTTGCAGAAGTGGAGCTCTTACAACTTAGGATGTCAAAGGGGAAGACATTTGGAATATGGAGGATTGCTTCAAGGAAAGTAGTGGGCTTCACCACTGAGCCACTTAAAATGACACTGGAGAAGGGACTTGGCAGCATACACCAGGGAAAGATCCCACACTGGAAAAGGATGGTGGTTAGGCTGTCTAGGAACTTCTTAGAATCCACTGCAATAAGTACCCTGTAGTATTTCTGTTAACACAGGGCCACAGCTGTTAAGAAGTTCTTTATGAGTTCATTTTGCTGCTGCTATTGTGCATGTCTGAGGACATTTTAACCTCTTGGTGCATTGTCCTCCTGCTGTCTCAGTGGGTGAGTCATGGAACTGAGGAATGAAGAGGAACGTGGCAGACTCCCAGCTGGAGAGCTGGCCCCTCTCTCTGCCTGCTTCTGCTTCAGTGCTGCTTCAGAAAGAGATTTTTTTTCCTCTATGATGTGGAAACCAGTCCTCTGAAGGAGGCTCTGAAGATTCTGAAGGGCTTGATCTTTGGATTTGTGCCTCTTGAGGGAACACTGTGGGAGGGGGAAGTGACCTTCTGTAACTCTCCTCCTCAGTGCTCTTTCATGATGCTGTCATGTCTGAAATGGGAACCAGTTCTCACCAACTCCACAGCAAGTGATTTTCAACCCTAGTGTGGCTTTATTGACATCCATCAGGTGGCCAAAAGGGGTGCTTTCCTGTGGGAAGAAGGTCTAGTTTTCTTCCCTCCTAGTTATTGCCAGAGAGGTTGTGGATGCCCCAGCCCTGGAAGTGTTCAAGGCCAGGTTGGATGGGGCTCAGAGCAATCTGATTTAGTGGAAGGTGTCCCTGCCCATGGCACAGGTTTGGAACTGGATGATCTTTAAGGTCCCTTGCAACCCAAATCAGTCTAAGATTCTATGATTCTATACTTTATCACAAGACAAATGATTATTCCAGGGTGTTCTTCCACAGCCCATGATAGTTGAAATGGTCCTTTGCCTTCATCACCCTGTGTCCCTGGGCAGCCAGAGATTTGGGATTGATTGCTGCCTGTCCCTAGAACTTGTCACCTTGCCTCAGGTGTTTGAGTTTTTTAATGAAGAGGTTTTGAACAGGAGATAAGATAGATGGGTTTATTGGAGCTGTACTGTGTGAGGAGAGTGCCAGAGGCAGCTTTTGGAGTCTCTTTCTGGCTCTGCTCAGATCAGTGTTGGTTGGTCAACTCTTGGAGATGCAGCACTAAGTTCTTTACATTTTATTTTTCCCTGCAGAAAATTAACCCAAACACAACCATTCATCAGGCTACTTATAAAACACATTCTCTATTACACTCATTGCTTTAATTGCAGTCAATATGTCTTTTAGGACCTTTCTGTGTTGTTTGATCACCTGTTAAACCATTCTACCTGTGTTTCAGCAGGTGTAGATGGAAGTACAGGGCACATTCCAACATTTCTTGGTGCGTCAGCAGGGATAACCTATTTTGACAAGATCATGCATTTGCAGTTTCCTGATCTCTTCTTTATTTATCTCCTGATCTATCTTTATTTAACTAGCACAAGGAGTTTTTTGTTCTGCTTCTGCACTCTTGTATGCCAATGCAGTGTTCCTGTATCCTCTGAAACATGTCCATTTTTGTACTCTGCTGTGTTCAAATAGGATATCATTGGATAGGAAATCTCCAATTTGAATTGCTAATATGATTTTGCCCTGCAACTCCCAAGTCATGCAGTGTCAATTGCTTGAATGACTTTCTTCAGTGTCTTGTACTTTGCTGTGGCCCTTGCAAATGTATTCCATGTTTCTTTCTGAGACAGAAAAATTCTTTTAAATCACATTCAAATACATTAAGTTACTCTCTGAATTATTTTTTCCAGTTGCAAACTCATCAGGTGCTTGTGGAAGTGCCTGCAATAAGTTGCATTCTCTGATAAAGCAAATCAGATTTACAACTGCATTTGGGGAGGTGGAAGAGTCAATACTTCTTTTGCAATGGCTTTGGCTAGAATTCTCTCCCATAGGTGATTAAATTGGTTTTTTTGCATTCTAGATTTTTTCTAATCCCCTAAAAGCATGTTTCATATTTTTTGGGGATATCCCAAGGTCACCTTTTGAAATATCTGTTGGCTACTCAATCTAATATTAAGAGTTCACAGGAAAGTGACTTGTTTTATCAAAATTTAGGTTTTGAAAATACTTTCCTAGGTTTACAGTACAGTTGTGCTGGTTTGGCCTTGTTCTGTTCCTCTTAACAAAAGCCTTTCTATTTGTTTGTCCTCTAGAGTTCATTATGTCCATAAATCCCTACAAATTCTCTTCTTTTGGGACAAAGCTGGGACATACTGTCTTCTTTTATATATGTTATTTTCTTGTCTCTAAGTTTGCATTTTTTTCTGATTAACTAAAGGTCTAATTCGTAAAGCCTGAAAATCACTTCTTTCTTGGTCTTTTTTTCTTCCAATAATATGACTAATTTTTTCCAGAGCAGAACTACTATATATTGTGGCTGTTTTAAGGACCTCAGTCACTTAAAGAAATTGCTTTCTCTTGCTTTTGGGAAAAAAAAAAATCGAAATCACATTTTAATCTGGCAGTATTCCTTATCAAGCATTAAAATAGTGTAGCCTTAAGTGCCTTTTGTCAGAGAAGTTGGCCAAACTCCTAATCTGAGAATTATAAAAAATTATTTCTACATGTTAAATGATGTTATGTGCAGTGGTGTCTCCTCCAGCTGCTGCAGATGAGGTTCCTCAGCTTGGTATGTGCAGGTTTAGATTGGGTATTAGGAAGAAATTCTTCACTGTGCACGTGGTGAGGCACTGGAGCAGGATGCCCAGAGAAGCTGTGGTTACTCCATCCCTGGAAGTGTCCAAGGCCAGGTTGGATGGGGCTTGGAGCAACCTGGTCTAGTGGAAGGTGTCCCTGCCCATGTCAGAGGGGTGGAATGAGATGATCTTTAAGGCCCCTTCCAACCCAAACCGTCTCACGATTCTGTGAAAAGGTTTACAGGAAGATGTAAGGTGACAGGACAAGCCATGGTGGGCAGGAGCAGGGCTCAGCCAAGCAAATGCACCAGCCAGCTCCGTGTTACACAACCAGCCCTTTTACACCCTTCTCTGTTTTACCCCTGTTCATTTCTCTCTCTTACCCTGCACAGCCCCCCATGCATCTCCCCAGCTCTATCAGTCCCTCAGCCCTCCCAGTTCAGGGTCCCCCAGTTTACAATTTTATCACTTGTAAGGTCCAGACTGATCTCCCAGGAAGTGCTGTCTGTGGTTTCCTGATAGCCCATCAGTTACTGCAAGTGACAAGATTTGCTCCTTCTTAGGTCAGTGTCTTGGCAAATTTAGTTTCTGATTTCCTCCTTCTCCCTTAATCTCCCAGCTGACAAGGTCCTGGATGAGGTAACCTTGCTGGAAAAAGCCTCCTCATATTTCCACATGCCTTCATCCATTAGTGTGAATGTCCAGGTTTGCTTCCTATCACTGACATCCTTTTTTGTTGGTGAGGTTTGTGTCCTTGATGTTCTAATTTATGACTTTTTCCTTATCTTCCCGTGTTGAAATCAAAAAGGTCCTTGACCAGATATTCCCAAAGGAGAGGACACTCTCTGGCCAGCTACATATTTGGGAATCGTCTGTTCTCCCCTGACTGCCTGATGGGAGATAAAATGTTTGTGTTCAGCACACCTATTTAGTGTCCTTAGATTAGGAAACAATCTGAATGAGGCATTCCCTTATCCCCCTATTAGCAGTGAGGGCACCTGTTTAATAGGCTCCTTCTGTATTTTGATTATGATAATTTTAATTAACATAAACATTGAATTAATCACTTTTTAATTAGGTTAATTATTTATGGTAACTAAGTTCCAGCATTACTGGGAAGTTAATCTTCCCCCTGCGTTTGCTTTCATAATTGCAAAACCTTTGTGGATGCATACATTACTGCTGCTGGATTTGAAAAGCAGCGTTTGCTGTTCTGAGGTTGATTTTCCCATGCAGTTAAGACAGTTCCAAGGACCCTTTGTGTTTGTTTTAGGGTGCTTTCACCCCAAACCAGAGTACACTTATTAACCCTTCTATTGTTTCTTTATTGCTGTGACTTATAACTGGTTTAAGATACAGCATTTCAAGTTTAATTTTTCATCCTGTAATAGAACTATCCCACCATATGCCTGTGTTACTTATACACTTCCCTTGTACACTTAGGTTTCTTTACAGACTTTCTTTATCTTTGAGTATTTTCACATGCATCATTTACCTGAGTATCATTTTCCCTATCACAGGATTTTGCCTATTAAATGCGCCAGCATTTAATTTCTTCTTAGTCACAGAATCACAGAATATTCTGAGTTGGAAGGGACCCACAAGGCTCACCGAGTCCAAGTCTGAAGTGAATGGCCATGAGGGAATCAAACCCACAACCCTAGTGTTATTAGCACCACTTGGCAACCAACTAAGCTAAATATTGTTTTTCAGCATTATCAGCAGCACAGTTTCCATCAGTTCCCACTTACAGACCATTCCTGGGTGTCAGATTTTGCAGACTGATGCTCTGGATACTGTGCATCACACCTCCTCATGGCTGGCATCTTTTCCCTGTACTGGTGTGCTGTATCACTCATTGGATATTCTACTTTGTGCCAGCCACTCTCAGCTGCAAGCTCCTGAAAGTGTTCAAACTTTATAAGCTTTCCAAAACTGTTATTTGGGTCTGTGCATTTTCCCACATCATGTTAACAGCATTTCTTTTCAGTGCCATGCAGTTTTTTGGTCAGACTCATTTTCTTTTTTCTGAATTTTCTGGCTTTCTCTTTTTCAGTTCAGTCCCCTATTAGCTTGTCAAATGCAGTTTTAACTTCCATGTCTTCTTTCTGGCATTTTCATTCTGCACTGAGCAATCTGAAGCTGCATCAGGGGAGGTTTAGGTTGGATATTAGGGAAAGGTTCTTCATCCAGATAGTGGCCAGACACTGGAGCAGGATCCCCAGGCAAGTGCCCACAGCACCAAGACTGACCGTTCAAGGAGCGTTTGGGCAATGCTCTCAGGCACTTGATTGTGATTCCTGGGATTGTCCTGTGCAAGACCAGGAGCTGAACTTGGTTTTTGTGGTCCCTTACAACCCAGGATATTCTGTGATTCTGTATTTGCAGCTTGTCCCTTTTTGTCAGCCTTTTCTAACTCCAGGCCTCTACAGACCAGCAATATTTCCTCTGCTTGTGGCTCTGCTTCCATTGGCCTGTTCCCTGATAATGCTCCATGCTGAAGTGCCATCACCCTACATCTGGTTTGTTCATTTTGGCTCACAGAAGCATTCTTCAAAGGGCATTCTCCATTTGCAGTCCTGTACTTTTCAACTGTTTGACTTTTCCTGGGGATTCAGTGTTTTTTCAGGTTTGCCAGCCATGGCACAGAGCTTAATCTCTTTTCCTGTCTCATTTCCACCCTGTTAGACACATGACCAGCTCCACATCATACAGCATGCAAGAAAACAGGTCCATCCCTTTTTGTCTCAAGGCAATCTGACACCCTGTGGGTATGATAGCTGTGCTTAATCCTTTCCAAGGATTTTTCATTTTATTCACTCTCTTCTTGCGTGTCTTTTCACATAACTAAGAAGTCTTTTCCTATATTCTTTTCTTAAAGATCTCTAAATACTCAAATTACACCACTAGTGCCATGTTCATATTTCAGATCCCAAAGCAGAAGGCTGTCAGCAAGCCCTATGGCATGTATTTGTAGCTATACTCCTAGTAAACATGAAAGACATTTCTGAACTGTCTTTTCTGTGTTGCTTTCTGATCCAGGATTATTCTCATGGCTCTAGTTTTTGCTTTGCATCACACATTTAAAGCAAGTTCTGTGAGAGTCTTCCTGAGCAAAGTAGGTCTGGGAATATAAGATCTGTGTAATTGTTGTTTAACCATCCCTCTTCCCACTTGCAGAAGTGGCTGAGAGTCACAGTGGAGAGGATGCCAAAAGCATGACCTGGCAATTAGCATCTGTGAAAGGGAAGGGACTTTGGGAACAATGCACAATCCTGTGGATTCACCTTGAAGTTCTCTGGAAGAAGGAAAGCTATAAATGACTAAAATGTTTACTTATATCTACTCAATTCCCCAGAATGACATTTGTGGAGAATTGTGAGCTAAGCCTTGAGAAATTATCTTCTCTTTGTTCTCCCCTGCAGAAGGTTTAGTTCCTTAGCAAGCTAGAGTTCCTCCACAGACTTTAGTTCCACTTTAGGTCCACTTCAGTTTGTGTTTAACTTTCATCTCTTAGAAAGTCAAGGTAGTTGAAGGGTTGTTGCTCACCCAGAAGCATTTAATGTAGACATAGAAAAAGATAATCAATATATTTTCCCATTTTTTCTGTCCTGTAGCAAGACATACAGAATTTAAGTACTAAGTGAGACACAAGGATGAAATTCAAGTTTTCCCTATAGCTGTAACAGTGGTGTATCATGACATACAGCACACTTCAGTCATCAATCCCCACATCCCCATCTGATTGTCTGTGTAAATAATACAGTGCTCTGATTGGCAGAATGGCCTAACCTGAGACAAGGTGGCAGAAAGAACACTCAGTCCCCTTCCTGGCTAAGCATTTGACCAAATTTTAAAGGAACTTTCCAGATGGAAATATCAGATAGTCTCCACGAGTAGCCCCTGCTGAGTCTAGATGATTGAAAGCCACTACTTGTACCTTGGTCAGCATCCAGATGTTGATACAGCCCAAAAAGCCAATCAAGCCCTGGGCTGTATCAAAACCAGCGTGGGTGGCAGGTCAAGGGAGGGGATTCTGCCCCTCTGCTCTGGTCAGACCCCACCTGCAGTGCTGGGTCCAGCTCTGGGCTCCCAGCACGGGAAGGACATGGAACTGTTGGAGGGAGTGCAGAGGAGGCCACCAAGGCAACTGAAGGGATGGAGCAACTCTCTTACAAAGAAAGGCAGAGAGAATTGCAATTGTTCAGCCTGGAGAAGTGAAAGCTTTAGGATGACCTATTTGTGGTCTTCCAGAACCTGAAGGGAGCCTTCAAGAAAGATGGAGAGGGACTTTTGACAAGGTGTAAGAACTGAATATACGCAGGTAACCAAGACAGCCAAAATCCAGAGCTGAAGTGTAAAGAGCAGATTTATTCCATTACCACGCTGTCAGAATGGGGACACATACACTGCTAAGCTTATTCCATCTTAGCAGGGGCAAAAAGTGCTCAGGGCAACCTCCAAGCTTCTTATCTCTCCTTCTCCTAGCAGGGAGGCCCCAGCCTGGGAGGAATGCCTTTTAAGTTTTTTACAGCATTCTGTTATCTTCTACAGAACCTCCACTTCTCAAGACAGACAGAAAACAACCCAAAGAAAACACAACACATGAAATTTTCCACACTGAATATTCTTAGTATCCTCCAGCTGCAAGGTCATCTTGAGTGAAAGCAACTTTATTTTTCCCTCCTAGCCAAATCTCCCACTTTCAACCTTTTTCTTGCCATACAAGGGGAGTGACAATAAAAGGGGTAATGGCTTCAAACTGGAAGAGAGTAGGTTATAGGAAGAAATTCTTTACTGTGAGGTTGGTGAAACACTGGAGCATGTTGCCCAGAGAAGCTGTGGATGCCCCATCTGTGGAAGTGTTCAAGGCCAGGCTGGATGGAGCTCTGAGCAACCTGGGACAGTGGAAGGTGTCCCTGCCCATGGTAGGAGGGTGAAACTAGATGGTCTTAAAGGTCCCTTCCAGCTCAAACCATTCTATGATTCTATGAACATCCTGGGTGGCAAATCTGGAACCATCCCAGAGAAAACCCCAGGTGGACCTGCTGCAGAATCAACAAAGCTGAACACAAATAAGATGCTTTTAGATGGTCAGTAGAAACTGTTCCTTTAGAAACAAACACGATCAGGTAGGACAGCTTTTGTATGTGGTGAATTTTGGTTCTCAGTATGAATAGAACTCTTTATGGTTCTCAGTATGAATAGAACATGCATTTGCTTGAGTGATGACACGGGGTGATGGACCAGGTAGATACAGGAATTCAGCAGAAAATGGTTTGGAGAAATGTCACCGAGTATCTTAAAACACAACTGCAAGCATCCTCATAATGCAGATTTCTGTCACCATCTGAACAGTGGCCAACTGTCTTGTTCAAAAGATTTGGTTTCCCAAGTAAGCATTACTTTATTCAAAGGTTTGAAAAAAATCTTTAGACATGGTTTTTGTTTTGTTTTTAACAAACTACTTCCCTGTTAATGACATGTAAGAGATGCACACTGAGGGGTGGAGGTTTTCCTTTTCCTAACCCTGCCTTTCTGGACATAACATTCTGTGAATTCTGGTAATTTCTATACCACCATGTCATAAAAACTGACACCACTACGCCTCAACAAACAAACAAACAAACAGATTTTGCCTGTTACAGGTGCCTTCAGAGATTTAAAGCTTCATCCTTCATACTATTGAAGTTCATAGTGTCATATGACCAGAAGACAAACTAAAGCAATTCAAGTGTCTCTGTGACTCAAATGAATTCAGCAGGGGTTGAGAGGATGTTGAAGTTGCAAATATTTGGAGGAGTTTGTTGTTTGTCACATGCAAGGAGCAGTGCTGCTCAGCAGCAGAAAGTAAAATGTGTGTTAGTCCAGATCAGTCAGCAGAGTGCAGGAGCAACCAGGGGGTTACTGTATAATAATTTCACAATTTTTTTCTTTCTCTTGATCTGTAGGGTGTACCTGGAAATCCAGGAGAAAGAGGACCTCCTGGAAAACCTGTATGTGACTTCATTTCTGTGTTACATCTTCCTTTTAGCTCAGTTTCCACCTGTACACCTCGTCTCAGAAGTGTGCTTGGGTGCTTTGCCACTGTTGCTTTTCCCAGCAGAGCAGTGGGAAAAACACTAAAACCCACTAAAGGTTTAGTGAATGCTTTGGAATGTATGAAAATAACTGAATACTCTGCATGTAAATAAAGGCCAAAATTTTAAAGGCACTTCCTTAGCCCCCCTCATAAGTACCCTCAGCAAGAACTCACCTCAGGTGGGATGAAGTGCATTGGTAAGGTGGGGTGGGAAGTACAAGTTTGGCCCAGTGAGTCCTAGGCAGGACAAGGGAAACCAGTGAGAATCCATGAGCATGTTCAGGAAAAATTCTCATGTCTTGATGCCACTTAAAATTGCCTGAAATAATGAATTTCTCATTCCACAGGGTTCCCCACCCCGGCTCACTCCAGAGGACATAAATCTCCTGGTAAAGGTAATCAGCCTTTGATGAGGGCAGGAGTTTATCTCTCTGTTTGATTCAGACCTGACTAACGCTCTGTGATGGGAAAGTGTTTGAACTACAAGTGCAAAACGTGGCTTTAAACACTCTTTCAAAGCTCAAAACTTGCAAGTCTCCTACTTGCACTGGTATTGGGGCACAAGCTCACACTGGAGATCAAAATCCCTTCCCCAGCAGTGAAATGACCTACAAAGTTCTCTATAACATCTCTGAGATTTTCTCAGCTCTTTCTGAGGCATGCATTCCAAAGAAGAAATAAACATTATCAAGTTGCATTATCTAAAACAGAAAATAGAAACTATTTTAATAAAATGCTGTATTTTTTCACATACACCTTCAACAGTGACTGGAGTAATTTTGGGTAACTGTGGGTGCCAATTTAGTTTGCATTGTGAATCTAAAAGGATGCAGGTAATTAACCCCAGAAGTACCTGTATTTCAAAAGTGATAATCTGTCTGCCTTTACTTTCCATGTAGAGAATTTTCTGAGAAATTAGTCAGTCTTTGATAGGCGTTGACTGAAAAATCTTTACAGATTTACATGGGCTGAGTTGAGAGTTTTTTAAGCTGTCGTGAGACCTGGCAAGAAATCTTTTCTTATTGATTAAAAGAAACTAAAAAATTACCTTCTTTTGCAAACCACATTAACCAAAAGACCCTCTTAAGATTGCTGCTGTGAAATTACTCTTCACAGAAGAGCTGTCTTTGTTAAGTGGAGCCCAATATTGTTCTGGAGGTTTCACTGTAAGGTCTTGTTTGGGATTTTTGATCTGGACAAGAGCAAGAGACTCATTCTTGGGTACAGGATGTCATTTTTGATGTCCTTCCTTTTTTTTCCTTTACTTATATTATGTTTAAACACATTTGCGCATTTTTTCTGCTTGGTATTTTTTCACTCTGTGCTTGGTACAGAAAGCAGCACCTTGAAATCCCAGATGAAATTAAGGCTCTGCTGTTATAGGTGTTTCTCAAGCATTGTAAGAAGATAAACATGGATGTAGGGACTGAGACTCAGAAAGACTATTTACCCCACAGTTTTGCAACAGATCATTGACAGAGTTGGGTGTTGTAGCAGAGGCTCCTGACTCTCACCCTGATGATGTTTTGTATTATGCTCCCTCTTATGGGCAGAATTCCCTCCCCTTTTGCTGAAAGGAGTCTGCCTTTGAAATGAAAATGTCATACATGGACTCAGTTTCCTGAGGATACCTGAAATGTAAAGACTACTGAGATGATGCTTCAAAGAGGTTTGGAAGGAGGGAGGTAGTGATTCTCCCTGATGAAATTTGGCCAGGACACTGTGACATTCACTTGGTCTTCACAAACTCCATTGGATTAGTTGTCCTGGCCATGCTGGCTGCTGAATAGTTTCCCCTGCAGAACCCTTTCTGACATTGTGCTGCACCTGATTTTTCCCTAGAAACCTGCCCTCTAAGCAGTAACCCAGCTCTTTCAGACTGGAGCAGACACAGTTTCCTAGAAGTCTTGTATATTCAAACCAGTGGTTTTCTCTGTAGTCTTGCTGGTCTCCCTGACCTCCCCATCAGGAAGAGCTTTTCCTTAGTTTCCTGATCCTGGATGACCAGTTAGGACCTAGAAGTGTTAGGAAACTTCCCATGGGAGCATGTGTGAGCTCAGCTGCTGACCCTCACTGTGCTTCACACTGCCCTCATTGTGGTTCTTTAAGTCAAACTCACCCCATTCCTGAGGTAAAACTGCAAGGATTTACATATTGTACCAGCACCACAGTGCTGCACTCGTGGTGGGTGTCTGTAGGGTCTGCTAAGTGCCTGCAGCCTATTGCTGATGTGTTTTTCCATGTCCTCTCCCAGGATGTGTGCAGTGAGTGCCCTCCTGGCCCACCAGGACTGCCAGGCATCCCAGGTTTCAAAGGGGATAAAGGTCTCCGAGGACCACCGGGTAGAGATGGCCAGGATGGGAAAACGGTAAGAGCTGAGGGAGTAACCATGCTTTGGATCTGCTGTAACCTCCTTTTTCTATTAATATGGTTGATAGTTTCTTATAAGACAGTTCAATCTTGTTTATTTTTCATCAACAACCTGCTGAATCTTTTTAGAGGCCTGTGGAATCAATGAACTAAACCGGTGTTTACCTCTACCTCTTGTGCATTGCAGGGGATTGCTGGTCCCAGAGGTCCTCCAGGCCCACCTGGGCTCGATGGTCCAAAGGTTGGTTGGTTTTCTTCAGTTGTCTAATGAAAACTGACTTGTGACTAGTAAATCACACTAATTATTTTGGGAACAGGTTACCCAAAGAAGTTGTGGATGTCCCATCTCTGAAAATGTTAAACGCTAAGTTGGATGGAGTTTTGAGTAACTTGGTTTAGTGAAAGGTGTCCCTGCCTATGGCATGGGGGATTGTTTCACTTAAATAGTGTCTTCTGCCCTCCCTTTGTTCACACACAGACAGGCAGACACATCTGAAGGGCCTGATTCTTGATGCTGAATTTCATTGCATTGGTGTTCTAATGATGGATAAAGACTTGAGAGTAAATTTCCACTCAAATCAGCTGAGGAAGAAATTAAAGCCTCAGCAGTAGGCCCCATGCCTGTCCCTCTCCTCTTTGAATCTGATATGCTGGAAGCACTTAAATGAAAGCTGATGCAATGGGCTGCTGGGCTCCAAACACACCATCTGCCATGGTGGTCTTACCCACAAGTATTTCCTGAAACATGTTACAGGAAGAACTCCTTGTTTCAGCTATATGGTCCTGCCTTGTGGTCCAGGGAGATAGGCTAACATAAAACTTCCCTTGTCTGAAGTATTCCAGTAATGTCACATTTCAAGCATTTCCCATGAAGAGGGCTGTCACCAGTGTGCTCACAGTGCCAGTGCCTGGCCACAATTAAAACTGCCTGATGTGAAATAAATCAAAACAAATCACTGGGCAGAGAGATAAGGTGATTTAATGATGGGCCACAGTTTCCTCCAGGCATCCCTTCTCTACTGACTTCTACCTTCTAAAATAGCTCCTGCTATTTTAACATCTTTGTATTTGCACTTGTTAGAGTGCAGGACAAGCTAATAGAGTTTCATGAATTAATTTCATATCGTGCAATTAAAAGTGTGGTGGGGAGAGCAGCACAATCTCAAAAGTAAACATAGAGTTGATCAAAATGAAAGTATGTTCCAGGATAAAATTTACAAGAGAATTAGTAACCCATAAAGCCAATAACTGGCAGAAATGCCAAGCAGTCTGAGACATACCACATCTGCTGCTTTCTTATATGTCACGACAAAGAAGAGATTTAGGCAGCAAGAATGGATGGTTAGGTGAAATAACAGGATAAATTTCAAACTGTAGATGTGCATAAAGTAAAATCAAGTACCTGATAAGTAGTCTAACTTGAATTCAATAAAAAGAGTTTGCAAATGCAAAAAAAGAAATTATTGTAAGACCCCTGGGAAGAAGCAAACACAAAGACAGTCTTTGTGATTCTTTTCTACATATCTTAGGAGGGTCCTTGCAGTGGAAAACCCAAATTACTCTACAGTTGTGGTATATTGTCCTTTCCAACACCATCCAGGCTATTACGTCGCACTTTGAAACAGAGCAGTAGAACTGCAGATCTTTGCTCATGAGCAGCTTCATTCCTTCTTACCCAATCTAATGACCTAATGACCTAATCATTCCTTCTAATTCTAATATGAATTAGAGCTCTTTTATTCATAAATAGCGACCCTCTTTCTCCCCCTTGTCTCCTAGCTCCCATGTAGTAAACCAGTGTATTTGTCCCTGCCTCAGCAATTCATTCTTGCTCTGTGCATTGTTCACACCTTGTTCACCATCACCTCAGTAATTTTTACTGTCTTGTCTCACTGTAAGCACTGATAATGCAGACATGCACATTTGAGTTGGCTGTCTCTGTCCTGGGTCTCTAGAACAGAAAGAGAAACAGAGAGAAAGAGGGGAGCACTTTCTGGGTATGAATTTTCTGGCTGCACCTTAGAAATGCTGGTTTTATTGCTGTTGTCCCTGAAGGGTGTGGGCATCTTTGGTGGGCCAGATGATTCCTTATCAAGATGTGATTTAATGCAGTTCCTTACAACCTGCCTGCTCTTTAAGGATGTGTAATTCCTCTTTATGCCTATGAGAATAAAACATTAAAAAACAGCTATGCTGGGTCTGCTCAAAGGCCATTTTCCACATATATTCCTGGCTCCAGCACTAGTAGTGAAAGCCTGGAGAAGAATTTAAGAGGAGGGCAAGGAGGGCTCAGTTCTGATTCTTGAGTTTTATTCTTGAATGTCCAAGTGCTTTATGAAAGAGGTCAAAAAGCTGTCACAACACTGAATCTCATTGACTTTCGATGGCTCTTTTTTATTACCAGGGTGCTAAAGGAGACCGTGGTATGACTGGGGAAGTAGGAGAAAAAGGTGAACAGGTAAAAACAGAGTGTGCTTTCCAGCAGTGCTGTCACTGTGATTGTTCCTTCATCAGTAACTCCTATGATGCCTGTACCAGAGCACCCTTCTCAGAGGCAGAGCAGGAAGATGGGAGCTTTTCATCTCTGACAAACCACAAATAAGCTATGCCAAAGAGTGGAACCAGAGCAATTCTCCACAGACTTCCATCCTCATCTCCAGTAAAAACCTCCCAGTACCATCTGTTTCCTCACCACTAGACTGAATGCACTGAATTCTCTACATTACGTAACCCTTACTTATTTCCTTGGATAATCCCTAGATGATACCCAGGAGTTCAGGTGTCTTTGGGCTGAAAAAGCCAGTGTTTCTATTTGTCTTAGATGATGAATGTAAGGAGGACCTCTTTGAGGAGGGACTGAGATGCCACAGGAAAGACTAAAATGATTTAAATTAGAGCAAATTTTCACACTTAATTTTGCCAAGGGCTGAGTCGCTGTTTTAAGGTGCAAATCGGCACCTCTTCAATGATTTTTGTAGGACATTTTAAACAGGTTTGGTTTCCTGACTGATCTCCCGTCTTGTGCAATTCCATAATATCTGCTCTCATCTTCCATTAGCATAGACTAAAATAAACACTGAAAAAAGTGCACCTGAAATTAACTATGTTATTTCTGAAATGCACACTTTGAAAACCGAGGTTTCACTTTAAAAAGCCATGGTTCTTTATTTCCTTACAATCAGCTCTCTGGGAATTGACTCATTTTGATGTTACCTCACAATAGTCACCAGTTAAATTTTATACAAGTAGATATGTGACTAATGCATAAAGAATGTTTCTGTTTTCATTCTGCAGGGCCACCCTGGAATGCCTGGCTTCTCAGGGGCTCCTGGAAACCCTGGTCCACCTGTAAGTTCCTCTATTGCAAACGTGGTCCTGTAGTTTTCTTACTAACAAAGGGTGTTGCAAGCTCCATGTGGTGGAAGGGACCATTCCCATCTGTCTGTGCATTGAATTTGCATTTTCCAGTGGGTTCCTAATGATCCCCTGAGTGTGATAGAGTTCCCCACTCATGGTAATTGCTATTTAATACATTGGCCACTTTCCACTGATTGCTTTAACTCATTCTGTAAATTGTTGCTAAGCTTCAGTTGCTCTCTTTATGCAACACAAAGATGATGATGAAAACTCTTCCACAGGGACTATTTAGTACATGTATAGGTGCTTTCCTGTATGTGGAATAAGTTGTTAGTCTAGAACTAGCAGATCTAAGACCATTTTACTTGTCAATTTTACACAGTGGTATGAGACTGGATTTTCTCCAATTTTCATGTTATGTGAGCTACTTTTGAATTAAAAGGCCTTTTACACATGTCCCTCTCCATCCCAGTCCTTCTCATTCTTAGTTCTGCTCTCTCCATGAATACAATTATGCTTCTTTGTATTTAAAAAGGGATGACAGTGGAGAATCAGGGCTGAAATCACTTGGCTCTCCTGCTGGTGATATCTCTGCTTTACTCCCTACAAGTCTGGGGATTTTTTCTGAGTCAAGGAGTTTTCTCTCCAAACCACCTTTTATTCCCCAGAGTCATCACTGCTCACATTGCTGCTTACAGTGCAGTTTGGCTCTACTGTGCTGAGGGTGTGCCACCTTCATCTGTTCTGGGCATCAGCACAGCCTGAATTCATATTGCACTGACTAAATGACAGGACATACCAGAAAAGGAGGGTTAGATTAAAATTCCATATTCATGGAATGGTAGCAGTGCCTAAAGGATGCTGGATGCTTCACTGCTGGGATAACAAGTGGACTTGCTTCATTGGTCGTTTGAGCTCCCATGAGCATTATTTTAGGAGAAGTTAATAACAGACACATTTGCTGTGTCTCTATTAACCTAATACTGCTACAACTACAGAGTTATACCAGTGGGATTAAAATACTTAAAATTGTCCTATGAGACCTCCTGAACAGGCTCACAGCCAAAGGAAATGTGCAAAGTGAAACTGAGCCTGTCAAAACAGAGCAAAATGTGATGTCCCCTAGACAATTTTGTTCTTCAGTTTTTGCTGACTTTTCCCTCTGCCTGCATTGACACGTGGCTCCAGGAGTTAACCTGCCACAGACTGTTCTTTGTAATTTCTGTTCTCCCATAATTGCTGTTCTTCAGAGTTATTTTTGTCCTGATTGGCTTTCTCCTACTTGTCCCCTATTTTCAGAAGGAAGAGTCAAGACTAAACTCAAATATCTGACTATTTCTGGCTTTGGAGGCTGATTGAGTGCAGAGGTTGGCACTGCTTTTCAGTGATGAATTAAGAAATGGAATGAATGTTGAGCTGAGTGATTAAAGAAAGCTCCAGAGTTGCCAGCTGTGGTAGAGAATGTGTTGACAAACATACAAAATGCATTAATCATTCACGTTGTTTCTGCTTTATTTTGTTTAGGGATCAGATGGGGCACCAGGACCAATAGGACCAGCAGGAAACCCAGGAGACATGGTAAGCTCTAAGCTCTGTACTTCACCATGGCATCACCTATGTTTAGGTCTGTGAAGTAAAGCTGAGCTGGCAACCATGTAATGTCCTTTGAAAGCTCCCCAAAATATTCAGCCTGCAAGTAGAACCTCCACAAATAACCACAGTGACAGCGATTGAGAGGCGGGGCTCCGCATGGCGCAGGCAAAAGCCGTTTATTTCCCAGCAGCCGCGGTTTTTATACCATGTAACAGAGAGGTGGAAATCACCCTTACTAACTAGTACAACCTTACTAACAAACATGCATTACAAAGGCTGTTGCCTGGTATCTAAAAGGACGAGTTGTTGTAGCCATTGAAACAATTCCGCACTAGACACTTCCTTCAGTACGGCAGCTTCAGCTCTCTTAATGATCCCTGCAACATAAGCAGAATCAGTAATTAAGTTAAAAGGGATAGGCCATCGCTGAAAGGCTCGCACAGCAGCTGCCAATTCAACAATTTGAGAACTTGAAACAGGAGCAACATCTGAATCCCATGAGATTCTGTGTTCCACCAGAGTAGCACCGACTTGTGCGTGCAGCCAGATCCGTCTGTAAAGACAGTTAAAGCCTGCAAAGGAATTTCACTTCTTTTGGGTCACGTTAGGAGATTAAAACTGGCTGCCACTAGCTTATGCTTTGGGGTATGTGAAGAAAGTTGTCCAGAAAAGTCAGCTAGGGCCATTTGAAACATTTCGGACTGTTGCAACAACCACTGCAAATAAACAGTAATGGTAGGTAAACATATCAAACAAAAATCTGGTTAATCTTTGTCGGGTTTTTACAATAAGCAAAGCAATCATTTCATGTTTAGTGCTTATAGTCTTAGACGTGATGTGACAAAAAAATCCGTTCTATAATCAGCAAAGGGTCTGGCGCATTAGGATCCCACTGATAAGTCAAAGCATGGGGTTAAGGATTATTAAACAAAAAGATAACTCAGAGGGCCATCGGACCGGTTGGCAGTTTGAAGTAGCATCAGCTACTTGTTGCACTGCTTGAAAAGCTGCTGATGTAAGCTGCTGACGGGACAGGAGATCTGGTTCCCCTTTCAGCAAAGCAAAGGGCTCAGATCCGCATTTAAAATTCCTAACAAAGGATGAACCCAATTAATGGTTCCCAATATCATGTAGGGTGCTGTCATGGGTTATGTCTGATTGGATTTGTAAAGGCTGAGGGGAAATAGTGTGGGTCTTGATACACCAGCCAAGATATTTCCAAGGGGGTTGGTGCTGGATTTTTCGGGAGCAACACAAAGTCACACTTGGATTACAGCAGCAATGACAAGGGCTAGGGCTTGCTCTGTAACTTCTTGTTTCTCTGCTGCCACAAGAATGTCATTCGTGTAATGATACAGGAGAACATCAGGCATTTTCTGGCAGATGGGACTGAGGACACTTGCAATAAACCACTGACAAATAGTGGGGCTATTCTTCATTCTCTGTGGCAGGACAACCCAATGACATCTTTGCAAGGGTGCTTGCATGTTGGTGCTTGGGACAGAAAAAGCAAATTTAGGAGCATCATCAGGATGCAGAGGAATGGTAAAAAAGCAATCCTTCAGATCAATGACTGTCAAATGCCAGTCTCAAGGGATTATGGTACGAGATGGGAGACTGGGTTGAAGGGCTCCCATGTCCTCCATAACAGTATTAATTTTGTGGAGGTCATGGAGCAAGCGCCACTTGCCACTTTGTTTTTGAATAACAAACACAGGCAGGTTCCAAGGACTGGTGGAGGGGACTATGTGCCCTTTCTGAAGTTGTTCTTGGATATGTTAAATGAGTGCATGTCATTTAATTGACAGGGGCCATTGGTCCACTTAAATAGGATTTTCGGTTTTCCAGGTTAATTTCAGGGTGTCATGTACTGCAATGGCTCCCGTCAAAAATCAGACTGAATTTTGAAACCCCATTGGGAAAGTATATCACGTCCCCATAACACCATGGGTACAGGTACGACAAACCGCTTAATAGAAGCTCTGTGGCCTTCTGGTCCCATCACTTGAATTAGATCATGGCTTTGATAACTGCAACTGCTTCCCCCAGTCCCAGTGAGGGCTTGAGGTACCTCTGTGAGGGCCCAAGCAGGAGGCCGTTTGGCTTGAGAAATGACAGTCACATCAGCCCCAGTATGTAAAATACCGGTGAGTGTCACCTGGTGTCCCTGTAGAGACAGGGTGCATTTACAGGTAGGGCATCTGTCCGAAATAGCCTGTACCCATAAAATTTATGGGGTCCCCATGGAACCAAATCCTCCCACTCTTTCTTTGTGTTCCTCAGCAGGGGGTTGTGATTTGTGTGGGAAAAGAATCAGCTGCGCGATGCAGGTTCATTTAGGAACTGTACAAGGTGGGAAAGGGGTCCAAGCCATGATTTTGACTTCTCCTACAAAGTCCAAGTCAATAACCCCAGGGAGAATAAAAAGTCCTGAAAGGGTGGTTGAGGATCTCCGTAACAGCAAAGCACTTCTCTGGGGCCCTGGGGACCCAAATATTCCTGTAGGGAGTAAATTAACAGATGAGTGTGACAATGTTACTGTTACTGAGGTAGCCAGGTCTAATCCAGCGCTGCCTGCAGGTGCTGGGTGAAGTCTTGAGGCGGTCCTCTGTGGGGTGCCTGCGGCAGTGGCTGAGGCATTTGTGTCTGCGCCTGGCGCTGTCCCACGCTACATGTCTGGTTTCCCTGGATTGGGCGACCTTCAAAATCATACTTAGAATGGCAACGCTTAGCAAAGTGTCTACCCTTGCAACAACGAGGGCACACAGCGAGGGTTTTAGGTTTAGTCTCTTTTAAACCGAAGCAGTCTTGTTTCAAGTGACCAGGTTTGCCACGGCCAAAGCAAACTCCTGGGGCCCCAGAGGGGCCTTTATGGGCTACAAAAGCAGCGGCCATTGCCTCATATTTATGCTCTACTGTGCCAATGTGGTTGCACGCTTCAATGATCTCAGCTAAGGTCAGATTTTGATTAGGCAATGACTTAAGGAACTTCTTGCAGTTTCCATTTGCATTTTCAACTGCAAGTTTTAGCAAAAGAATTTCTTTAGCTTCGGGGTGTTCAACCTGTCTCTCCAGGGCCTGTTTAAGGCGATCGATGAACTGCATGTACGACTCCTTCGGCTGTTGTACAATAGAAGTGAAAGCATTTTGTGGCTTTGACATGTCAGGAATTTTAATAAAGGCATTATGTGCTCTTCCCGAACTGCTTCAAGGGCTTCTCAGGGGCAGTTTTGAGCCTGCTCAACTGGTTGTGAATATGCTCCAGTGCCCACAAGGTGGTCTACTGTTAAACCTGAGAGGGCAGGATTGTTATGTCTCACATAAGTCAACTGAAGAGCTCAAAGCCCTTTCTGCTACTCTGTCTCCCAGAGAGCATTGTGTTTGGGAGTCAGCAGAAGCTGAACGAGTGATTTCAAGTCATGCAGAGTCAACATAAGAGCTAAAAACAGAGGTCAACATGCTCACAAAATACAGCAAGTTTAAACCATTTTCTGTCGCAGTCCAGTGGAGCTCTTTCATGACCAAAAAGGTTCCCACAATGGATTCTGACGGGGCCAATAGATGACTGGGGCTACGATTTTTTCAGCAGTATCTAATTACCCCTCCTTCAGAGCCTCCCATCTCAAGCGGGTCCAGTTATCATGGGGAAAAAGGTTTGGTTCTTGTTCTGGATCAATGGGTCCGGGATTGAAAGGATTGCCTTCTCCCTCCTCCTCCTCCTCAGAGCTGAGCTCTGAGGTAGATGCCACAGGCAGACCAGGTAGATGCCTGGTCGTGCAGGGCCAGTCTCTGAAGCAGATTGCAGTCCTGAGAGGGGAGGGGCATACAGCTGCACCAGAGAAGCCGCAGACTGCACCGAGTCCTGAGGTTCCTCCAAAGGAGGTATGCTGGACGCTCTTCCTTTAGTCTTTTCCCAGGACCCCTCATGGGCTGTCATGGCTTCAAAAATCACCCTCCAGGAGAGAAGCACATTTGCAGCTGCCTTATCCCCTTTTGTCGCACAATGCCATAACTTGACTCCTACTTCATACAACAGTTCTTTAGTAAAAATCGTAGACGGGGTGATCCCGGGCAGCTTGGCCACTGTCCATTTCAGCATGACTTTTAGGTCATGCGAAGACAAAAGTTTGCCATGCTTATCCAGTAATTTAGTCATGAGTTCAAATACGTCTCTTTCTTGGGGAGATATGCCGTTACCCATGTTCCCCAGAGGTCACCTCCTTATCCTGGAGGGATTCCTTGCTGGCTGGCTCCTGCTTCCTTGACAGCAGCACTTCAGTTCCGTGGGGTTCACTGTCAGCCACCAGCTTAGCCTGATTGTTGCATCCTCACATGGGGGACACCATTTGATGGCGATTGAGAGACAGGACTCCGCATGGCGCAAGCAAAAGCCATTTATTTCCTAGCAGTCACGGTTTTTATACTATGTAACAGGCGAAAATCACCCTTACCCCTCTCCTTGCCTAACCATCTCTTTGACAACCTAACATTGTGTAACCCACAGTCTTTGCCAACATTCTCCTGTGCAGGTGTGGTGAAGCGCGATGTTCTTTTTCTGTTCCGTGCTTTTCCTTATCCTTGGGGTCTGTTTATTTCTCCCATGGTTTGTGCTCCACCACAGCTAGGAGATCATCACCGCTCTCAAACTCCAGGGTACTTCCTGTCCTGCTTCCCAGCTGTCCCCCTACACCACAGATTACTGTTCTAGCACTTTTTTAACTCACCAAAAGAAACTCCAAATTAGCCAGAGGATAATCCAGCCCATGGGACCTCTATGGAGATTTCTGTACCTCTTGTCTGTTCTGTCCTTGGTATTAACATCTCTCAGCCTCCAGAACAGGATTACTAAATACGTTAGGATGCTTCATGACCTAAGGCTAATATCTGAACTCTGTGTGGGGATTATCAAAATATAACCAGCAACCTGTTGAAGGACGTCACAGCACAGACTACTCATATTCTGGGGCCTGACACCATTTCCTGGCACCATCAAAAATACCAGTAACAGATATAACCTTTGAGAAGCCCATGAAGAATTTTGGCACTGCTATTCATTTGAAGGGTTTTCAGATGCTACTTTATGGTAATGCATCAAAAAACCCTGGGAGAGACAGGTAATCTGATTGATGCTAACTTCAGCTTGAAAAGTTAAAAATGTACCTTCCCTGAAGAATACATGCTGTTGAGTTGGAACAGTTTAAGACTGTAATTCTGTGATGAATTTCTAGAGCAAGGTTTCCTAAGGGACAAGGTGCCTTTTGCAGAGCCACTTCACAACCTGAACTTCTTCATAAGTGAACAGTGATGGTGCTTCTGATGGCTGTTATGAAATCAGTGAGCACTCTGGGCAGAAAGGCCAGAGACAAGATGGACAGAATGGCTGAAATTCCATTTCAAAAGGATGATAAGATTGTGACACTGTGAAAAACCTGGGATGATATTGTCCAGTCCTGAGGAGTAAGGGGACTTCTTGGGATGGTCAGAAAGGCACTTCTTGTAACTACTCATTTAAAAGGTATAAAATATACATCTGCTTCCTGGCTGGACACCTCATCCAGGAAGTTAAGGATAAAATATTAAATATAATTAAAGTTCAGAAAAAAAATTACCAGTGATTTCAGTGGTTTCTCAATTTGTAAGAACTCATAAATACTGAATATTTTATGTGAAAAGAGGGCCATCTATTCTAAACTAGAAGAAGTTCAAGGGAACCTCATAGACTGTGTGACATGGACCACAAGAGCACCTTCTCACAGTTGTCCCCTCTCAGACTCTATATATGATAAATCTTCATCTGATAGAAGCCTCTGAGGATCATGCCTGACCCGTGGTGTTTGTTCTTTCCTTCCAGGGCAAGGATGGTCCCCCAGGTCCACAGGGCCCACCAGGGCTGCCTGGACTTCCAGTGAGTGTGATTAAGCTCCTTCTAATTCAGTACATTAAATTATTCATGCACACATAGGTGTGTAAAACAAAGAGGTGACACTTCTGAGGTGCTTTGAAAGCCATGCATGGTCTGTAATGGTGTCTGTCATGCTGATGCAATGTCCTGGTCCAGGACAGTGTGGATGCTGTATTTGATCTCTTTAAAGCAAAGTGTAAATAACAATGTGGACCAGACCTGTTCCTTGCCTGTCTCCTCCTTGAAAGAAATACTCTTATACAGAGCAAAAAAATCAACTTATAACTGCAGTGTGAGGGCAAAAGGATTCAGAGACTGGGATATTAACTTTATCTGAATCCACAGACAAAATGATTCCTTTGCACTGACTCTAGTTCAAGTGCACCTTGGGCATAGACTCCTCTCTTCTGGAAAATTTAATAGTACAACATTTTGGGAGTTTTTTAATCTGTCATAAGGATAGAGCCAGAGATAATTCTACTGTAAAGTAGCCTACCTGAGTGAATATAATGGCATTACAATGATTTATAACAGTTGGTTTTAGAATCCTGATTTAAGATTGTTGGAGTGCTCGCCTTGCTGGAAAGGGAAATATTGCCACATTGGAAAGGGAAATGGGTTATGCTGTTACAGGGGTGTGGCAGGGAGAGGTTTACAACAGAGCTATAGAAGTAGGGAGGGTTTTGGAAGTTTAGGCAAACAAGCATGTCATGATGAGCAGAGTTTTCACGCTGACAAAAACCCCACCAACCTTCCTTATCAATTCGTTTTACCCTGTTTTGCATTTCATTTAACAGGGCATTGCTGGGAATGATGGCAAAGATGGCAAACCAGGATCTCTGGGGGAGCCGGTAATGTAATTCAAAACTGTTTTTCTCAGGCAATGAGAAGCTGCATCCAGTTGTTGTTTTTGGAGCTGCCTATCAATGGACTCCTTAGGGGGAACAAGGAGCCTGTTTGCACATCTGTTTTTAACACCAGAAGGACTGTATTGTCTTGAGCGATTTATAAGCGTGACACACCAGCAATCTTGAAAAGAAACTGGGTTCTTTATTTTACAACTACCATAAATACACTAAAACTTAGTGACTCCACTTTTACAGCTGCCTTAAACACTGCAGAGAAAGAAGGTTGTCTTGTAACATTAAACCTAGTGATCCATCCTTTTGATAGAAGTTTATGGGGCATAAAAAGTTTAGAGGAGGTGTCTTTAAAGAATCTTTTTTCTGGATTGCTCTGAGACAGTTCTGTTGCCCAGAATTAGAGGGTTTATATTTGATTTTCTCTACTTAGTCCATACTTGCATTTGCTGAGGAAAAAAAGCTGTGCCACGAAGTTGTCAGCCTAAAGGAAATGTTAATAAATTTGGCAGTAAATGTTATTTCTTGCAACTGTGTGTGTTACATGAAGAATGCGCTTCAAGTATCAGGCATTGCCATCCTCTTTCAGTGACTTATCAAATGGGACTTAGTGGTTCTGGGAAGAGCCAAGTTTCCAGGCATTTGGACAACTGCTAAGTAGAGGAGTGCTTGTGACAGACTGTCACTGCAGTTTGTGTTTGTACCAAACCCCCCCAATTTCTATGTGCAGATGCAGATTTTGCATGTGCTGATTAGGTATTGGTGCAGCTCTGACACTGCAAATGTGCACCAGTCCTGTAAAATGCCTCGGGGTCTCAGAGTGCAGGTGACAGTTCAGGCTGAGGTGTGTTTGGGAATGTCTGTCACTGCTGTTCTCCTTGCAAACTCAGGCTCCAGCACTGCTGGACAAACCCTGGGCAATCGCAGTTCTCAGGGATGTTATGTCTAAGGGAGAGGAGTGGGAGGTTTCCAAGAGCAGAGAGACAGCCCTGGGGCTCTCTCTAACGTGAGCATTCTTGTTTCCCACAGGGAAAGCCTGGAGAACAAGGGCTGCCAGGCCGGGAGGGTGCCCGAGGATTACCGGTGGGTGCTGCGCCGAAGGGTTCCACCCACTCAAACCCCGTACTGAAGTCAGGGAGCACGGCTTGGGCAGATGAGGTTCTTTACTAATGCAAACATACAACCAGCCGTGGCATTGTGACTAAATAAATACATACATAAGCAACAAAAGTAGAACGCGGACATTTCTGAATTCTTCACACTTGGAGAAGATTGAATCCCTTACCTAGAAATTACAGCATGTGACATCATGACGCCCCTCTACCAGAAGTCACAGCTGTAACCCCTGTGTTCTGGTACACATCCTCTGAAAGAGTGGGGACAGTAAAATTTAGGGTTAAATAATATATTGGCTGGTCACACCAGGGATACACAGACCAGAGCCTTGGCTTTAGAGCTTAAGGAGCTATGGAAAGCTTTTCTTGTGATGTGGCCCTGCCTCATTACTTCCTGGGACACAGCTGCTCCATGCTGACCAGTCCCCAGAAACCTTTGGCAAAACTGGAAAGGTTATTAAATAAACATTCAAGCTAGGGTTTTCTTAGTGTTTCATGCATCAGGGTGATGGATAATTATTGATTTTATTCCCTTGTGTAGGGTTTCAAAGGACAGAGAGGAGATACGGGTCCCCCAGGTCCCCGGGTAAGTAACGGGTACCTCATGCACGCTCCTTTGGAGAAAGATGGTGTGAAGTTGCCCTTTCTGAGGCAGTAGGTAAAAATTATGGCAGTGTTTCATGTGGATGTTTTCCACTATGATTCCATGGGCCACATCTATGGCACAGCTGCTGTCTTCATTCCCTCTGCTGGACTTCTGGTTCTGGGGAAGGTGAGGCAGCTGGTAGAGCTGGATCCTCTGATGCTCCCTTTGAGAGAGTCCTTTGTGAGGAAGCCTCAAGGATGCCTCCACACCACATCCTTCTGGTAAAAATCCTAGCAAAATGAGGAACCCTACTGCACTTGTTGGGCACGTACTAGCTCTCCTCCACAAATGCTGAAGAAGTGCAAATAAGTTTAAGTACAAAACTTACAGAAAAATGAATAGAAATGTCCCTTTGACTTAGTTGCCCGTGGATCATGAAACCCAAGCCTCAAGTCCTGCATGAAAAGTTGTTCTCCACTCTGTTTGAAGCTCCTTGGTGTAAAAGGGGGAATACAAAACTGAATGTCCTTCCACCTAATTCTGCCTTTTTTTACAGGGAAATAAAATTCTCTGCTTGCAGAAGCTTATGTGAAAAATCCAGTGCTGGAGTTCCTCATCTCTTCCTCATTATGATAGCTTCTGTATCATGAATGTGTTGGTGGTTTTCGGTGCCTGCAGTAGCAGTAGCAAATAATTTGCTGGAAAGCAGAGCACTGCCTTGTGCATCACTTAAAGGAGATGTTTCTGAGTTATTTTTATAAGCTGCATGTCATATAAGATGAACGAGGCTCTTGCTGCCTTTAAAAAAGTTTTCACTGAGCTCAGTTACACATTGCGGAAACCCCATACCACTTATAGTGGTGACACTGGTCTGAATTTGACCTTGAGCTGATCTCTCTTCCTTTTTTGCTGAATTGCAGGGGGATCCAGGTGTGATGGGTCCTGCTGGTCGTGAGGGGCCACCAGGGAAGGATGTAAGTGCACCATTTTGAGCAGAAATGAATCTCCTTCTCCCTGACAAATGAAAATTTTAATTCACAGTGACCCTGACCTGAAACAGCTGCAGAAACTGCAATAAAGGGTGAATTACTGCAGGGAATGATTTGTGCAAAGATCATTAGGGGAAACAAAGAACTGGAGGGCGTTTGTCACTGCTCTGCTGCCGGCACTAAAATGTCAGATGTATCTTTGGATAAGCAGAGAAAGCAGCATTGTGTGAAACCCAGGCTGTGGTGGGTAGCCGTGGACCTGCCTTCTGGCACCCATCTCTGAGCAGTGCTTCGCTCTGCAGGTCCCTCCAGGCCAGCCTCTGCCACGCTTCCTCTGCCACAGCTGTACCTGACCCACTGTGTCGCTCCACTGAAGTCTGTGGAATGCCTATGGAATAAGTTGCTGCTGCTCAGAGGAAAGAAAGATGGTACAAACAGTTCCTCTGGCATGATTAGTGTCAAGTGCAGTCACATAGCAAAGTCCTGGCAGGGCGCAGCTGATGTGGGATCCTGCAGCAGCTACTGAGCAATGCTGGGAGCAGCTGATGTGCCACTGCCATGGGACCTGGAGAGGAGGCTTCTCATCTGCACCCCCTTGTGTCACTGGAAACTGGTGTGCTGTAAATGGTACCCTACAAAGCAAAATGTTAGGCAGACCTAAAGGAAACCCTTGGAGAAGATGGAGGCAGCTCTGAAGCCTCCCTGGAGAGAGAACAGACTTGTCAATTCTTGAGAAATATCAGAGAATCTCTGTTCCTAAGAAATACAGTTTTAAAATAATCTGATAATAACCTGATAGAACTTGTTTCTGCCTGTAGTCAGGCTGCATTTAGTGGCAGGTGTTTAAAATGCAAAGGGTTGGTCTTCCTCATAAATAACTGAAAGGGGGCCGTGAGACTCGTTTAATCCTGTTTCCCCTACTATGTGAACAGTGTAGTTTAGCAGGAACATTTTAAAATGTTTGTTCACTTGCCTCCATGTCACCAGAATACTTCTCTTCCTTTCAGGGTGATCCTGGTCCCATAGGACCACAGGGCCCTCGAGGACTCCGAGGGCAGCCGGTGAGTTTTTGCTCCTGATAAGCCATTTCTAGAGGTACATTATAGTTCATAGAATGGTTTGGATTGGAAGGAACATTAAAGATAATGTAGTTCTAATCCCTTGCCATGGAAAGGGATGCTACCCACTATAGCAGGTTGCTCAGAGCCCCATCCAGCCCAGCCTTGAAAACTTCCAGGATGGGGCATTGTGTGTGGTGGGAATGTTCTGCAGTCCAGAACTCTGGTTTGAAAGAGGAGAATTTAGGAAGATTCAGATGATTTTTGATTAAAACACTTTGCCTTCCAGAAAGACAAATAAGAACGATATTGCTAGAAACTGAAGACTTGAAATAGTGCAAGGGATTGATGGTTGCTGACTCAGTGGGAAGAACAGTTCAATGGATTCTGTCAGGACTGCAGAGTCAGAAATACTCATATTTCAGTCCTGCCTCTGGGATCCTACTCACTTCTCACATGGTTTCAGTTTTCAAAGGTAGACACTCACTGTGGGTACCCAGGCTGAGTTATGTGGGGTCCAGTTGTAATACTATTCACCTGTGCAATTTTATTACAGCTTCAGCGGAGAAACAGAAATCTAGTTGACATTTCAAAAAGCCTCATTTGGGATGGCTCAGAAATTACTTTTATTACTTTCATGGGGTTTAAAATTCTGTCTTAGAAATTAATCCTTATCAAATCTGAACCGAGATCTCTCTTGCTGAACCATGGCACACCTTTAGTGTGTTGCAATGAGTGAGTTCCTTTCCTTCTTGGAAGACCTGGTAGTGAAACAGAGTCTACATCATGATCAGGGGGAAATGCTGACTCAGCAATGCCAGGAGCTGGAGCAGCAGGTCCCTCCTGGGGGAGGGGTTGGGGCATAGATTAGACTGCAAGAACATATGGATACCTCCTGTGTCTACTTCATAATTCATCTCATTATTCCTGTACTGCTGGCATCACTCACTCTCGTGTCATGCCCCTGCACAACAGTAGCAGTGAGTGAAAATATTTGAAGAGATGGAAATTATCATAACTCCAGGCCATATTCTTTTTTGCAGAAGAGATACTTGGGATTTTGCATGTTGGAGGGCCAAGTATCAGTTTTCTCTTGTTCTTCTATTTGTTTTTTTTTTATCTAAAAAGGAGTGTGAGGCATGATTTTGAATATTGACAGTAGAAGGGCTGGTCTTTATGGTCAACTCCAATGCAGGGAAAAAGAACCTCTGCATGGTGAGTTGAGAGAAGAAGAGTGTAAAACTTCATCTCACCAAACTTCGTACATGATCAGCTTCTTTCTTAAGGAACAGTGAGAAACAAGTCCTTTTAAAGGATGATTTGGCTCATTCTGAGTTGTCTGGTGTCAAGTATCAAATACCTCAAAACTTTAGAACAAGTGTTTCTCTCCATTCTCCAAAAAAGGGGAAGCTTGAGATGACTAAGAAGAGTCTTGTCTGAACACTGGTGACTTGGAGCAGCGAGAGGAGGTGGCTCCATCCATCCAGAAGGATGCTGCAGATGAGAAGGACAAGGGTGAAGGAAAGGAGGAGGAGAAGTGCTGGTTTGGTCCTCCTCAGGCCTGCGGATTTGGGTCCACATCTCAATTTTTGTCCTGAGATCAGCCATGCAATCAGGGATGCAGAAGCTGTGAGGTCAGCTGGAAATAAGATACTTCACAGTCTGTCAGGAGGGGAGACTGAACAACACTAAAGAAATCCCTGCTGGTGTAGGTGGAGCTGGATATTTCTAGTTTTAGCATGCACTACATCACTAACTTTTTTCCTTTTGACACAGGGCAAGAATGGATTGCCTGGATCTGCAGGAGAACCTGGCCCAGCAGGTATCCCAGTAAGTACCACAAAGGGAAACTCGTGCAGCCAGGAGAGGTCACTGATGAAGTGTAGGTGGAGTGGATTATGTGTAGCTGGTTACCATCCCTGAGGCCTCCGTGTCTGAAGATGGGTGATCTGAAAATCACTGGCCACAGTTTTGAAGGGGGTTTGGCTGCATTCCTGGAATTGAGATGCTCGCTGGGTCATCACTTTTCCCAGTGAAAGTTAAGTGTTCACAGCAAATGGAAATGATTGATTGCCTAGCATGGAAAAAAGATTGGCATGCCTCATCTTCACCAGTAGATTTAATTTTGCCAAGCAGAGAGCGTGCAGCCAGCAGAGAGTTGTCACAAGGAAGGAGAGGGCCTCGGGGAGCTGGCAGGCTGCCATCAAGGGATAGTGGCAGCAGAAAAATCCTCACAGGCACTTGAGGGAAGAGCAGACAGCGGGCAGTAAACCAAGATCAGGAAGCAGAATGAAACTCCCCTGAGGCCATCCTGTGGGGAAGAACAGCTTGGAAATGAAAAGCTGTAAGAAGGACAGTGAGGAGCTGGTGGTTTGGTTGTTTTTTTGTTGTTTTTTACTCTGTTCTGATGCTGAAACTCATCCAGAATTCAGCAAATCCGTGCAAATATTCCTTTGTGCCCAGTAGCATCTATTGCAACGCAGGGCTCTTCCCTCTCTTTGCCCATGGAGACAGCACAGCTTGCTGGACTGTTGGATTAACAGGGAAACAAAGGCAGAGCAGGAGGAATGTGAAAAGCTGCAGCAGGACTTCTCTCTTTGTGACCCTTGCAATGCCATAAAGCCACCCCAGCCTCGCCAGACTTGTGCCCTGATCAAGCATCTGCAGGGATGTCTCAGAGAAGCAAATACCATCTTTCTGTGTGGGGAGGTGGGACGGGGTGGTGCAGTCTGACAGCCCTTCTGCATCAAAAAATTAGTGCCACAGGCTTTTTGTCCTTGACATAAGCTCTTCTTACCTTCCTGGGACTGCTGCCATTCCTTCTTGCCCCACAGATCCTTGCTCTTGCCTTTTTAAACTTCTTCTTTTCGTTACACCCACCCCTTTTCCCAATTCCTGTCACTCATTTTTTACCTTCTAGGTCTTCGTCAGGTCACTGTGGCTTTGGGATGCCTTGTGAATGCCAAGTGGGGATTATTATTTTAATCATCACAGTGTTATCACAGTACCTATACGATGTGACCCAGGGACTCACCAGGCAGCTTCCTGCACAAACAGCACCACAGCAGCCTTTGCTCCAGAGGATTTAGAGTCCAAAAATAACATAGGAGATTGAAAAAGGATAAAGTCAGATGGATGAGGAAGGGGAAACAATGAGACAGTGTTGGTCAGCAGAACAGTCATCTCATCATTATCTTTCTTTGTCATTAAAATGAGTCCTCTCCTTTTCATAAAGGTTATTATGGGAAGTATCTCTTTGTGCTGTACATAAATCCATTTATTTTGAAATGCACTAATTTCCTTCACAGTGTGGTGTGACAAGCCAATATTTTATATTTCTGTTTGGAAAACAAAAGGAGATGTGAGGAAGGTTATCATGGCAATAAGGATGATTTTTTTTTTCCACCTTCACCATTGCTGACTTGTAATCACGAGGTAAAACCTGCCAGGAGCCTTCTCCTTCTGCATTTGCTGTTTGACAGTGCCCATCACAATTCACAGTGCTCATGCTTAAGCCCACACACAGCAACACAGTCCAGCCCCTGAAGGGCAAGTTTCATACCCCAAATCCATGTGCTTTGTGCCTGTCAGGCTCATTGCACAAGGTTTACTCTAAGAAGAAAAAGGTCTATGTTCTGAAGGAAAGTAGGGGACAAAGTTGTGAAAGCAAAGGTTAAAATAAGAGTTAAAACCACATCAGAAAGGTGCATGAAATGGTTCTGTGTCATGAACTGTCATTTAAACTTCCCTGATCTGTAAGGAAAAAGGATGGTTTGACAGAATTTCACAAGAGATAAGTGAAAGACAGACATTTCATAAATTGAACCTGGAAATAAAGGCAAAGGAGAAGCCCTGTAGCTGTCTGTTGGTTGTATTCTTGGATTTGAGCAGTATGACCACCTGCACTGTTTCCCTGTCATCACCCATCACAGCATTTCCACTCTCAACACCCCCTTTTAAACCAGGTGACACCACAACAACCATGGAACACACCTCCTGCCCCTGCCAGAATTGTCCCTTCCTCTTCATCTTCTCCCAGGGACCCTGCATAGCTTGTTAATAATCCATGGGGCCTGTAACCTGCTTTTCTAAAATACTTTGTTCTTCCTTGTCAGTTTTGGGAGTCCTGCTGCTAAAGTGAAATTTCCCAAGTTTACAGTATATCTGTAAATGAATGCCCTGGGAAAGAGGTGCTGGGGAAAGGGCTGCTAGTGTCTGTCTCATTTCTGTCCTAAGGGTCCCAAAGGAAATAAAGGAGATACGGGCAGCCCAGGCCTCCCTGGCTTTATAGGACCCCGAGGACCACCTGTAAGTATGTCTGGGGATGGATAAGATCCTCTCTTTACCTGCTTTTAAACGTTAGACTGATGAAGATGGAACACTGTCATCTTCAGTTAGGTAAAATAAAAAAAAAAACCTTAAGCAGGAGATCTGACAAATCCAGAAGCCCTATAATTTTACTTCCAAAGGAAACTGGACCGCAAAAATAATATTTTTCATATCAGTAAACAACCATAATCTCATGTATGGAGCTGGTACCTCTCAGTCAGCCCTAATAATGTCTGTATTAATCAGACTGCTTCAACAGTCTTGATACAGGTGTGGGGTATTTAAGTTCTCAGACTACACCTCTGCATGAACCTTAGATGGACTAGACAGGGAGATTGTGAATGCTGATTATAATACACCTATTTCTGATATTTGCTGTTCTGAAGGAAATTTCTTTGTTGCCAGCAACAGAGTTAAATTTCAATTAAAGCACTCATATATCTCCCAAAGAGATCTAAAATAATAAATAATAAACCTGTACACATGACAATATCATAGCCTCAGAATCCACTGTCTTTAGACGTTTCAAGATGAGTAAAAGATGTTAAATTCCACTGGAAGGATGGAAAAGGTGAATGCTAGTTAAATTTTTTTTATTTCTAGATCTGTTATGACAAAAATGAGATTTAAAAGATTTTTGTGTGGCTCTAGCAGAGCTGAATCTTCCACAGGGGGGTCTTTTTTTCCTCATGTATTTTTTAATACTTTATTTTATAATTTGAAAAGGATCTTTGGGATGAAAAGAGGAGAAAGAAATATTTCTCTGGACAATTAATTTTAAGCAGAAAACATGGTGGCCATTTAAAACTGAAGTGGCCCTAAGGAAAACTCAAGTGAGTTTAATGCAACCTAATTTGGATCACACATCTCTGATTAGTTCCATGCCTCATGGATATGTGTATGGATGCTAACACAGCTGAATATGTTATGTTTCCAGGGGAAAATACCACCTGCATGCACGTTATAGGTATGATCACGTGTGTTGATTGCAAACAGACTAAGAAAGATTAATTTTTCCATTCATGATATGGGAAAGTGGCCAGAATTTCAGCAATAACTAACATGATGTTCAGTCCAGGACTGCAGTGACATTTTTTTTCATTGAAATACTAAAATGGAAACCGTATTGTCTAATTATCACATTAAAAATGCAGAGAAAATAATTTAAATATATATATATATAAATAATTCTATGAGGGTCCTTATTTAAACTGAGATTATTTAATATAGTTCTGAAAGAACAGGTGAGCACTCAGGCTTAAAATTCCTTTGTCACTGCCTCTGTATGTGTTTTCCCAGCTGGTGTGATACAAGATGGTACTTCTACCTACAAAATTTACTTCATTTTTATCTTCAGACTCTCATGGGTATATGCTGGTTCTCCTTAAACAACACCATATAAAGTTTATGAAGCTTTAGGAAGTGTTGGTAATAAAAAGGAACAAAATGTAATGAAAGCAGGAACACACTTTCAGTGAAACATCTGCCCTCAGCTGGTTTGTTAAAAATTACTTCCTGTTATTTTTGCTTACATGGTATGCAAATTCACTAAAAAATGCTTTCCAAATAGTAGGATGTGTCCACGAATGACCAGTAGCAGTAGGACAAGGATAAATCATGCAAACCTGCTACTTTGTAGAAGAAAACTTATTAAGAGAAAGCAAGGCTTGAGGTTATTAGGTGAAGTCTTTCTTCCAGCTCCTCCAGTCCAATGCTAAATTCACTTTCTGTGTGTCTTAGGGAGAACCAGGAGAAAAAGGTCCTCCTGGAAAAGAGGTAAGTTAAATTCCCAGTTGTTTCAATGTAGGGCTGGTGTCACAGGGGAAAAACCATCAAAGGTATTACCAAGGTTGCAACAAATTGGGGTTTTTTTTCATAGAATGGCTTGGGTCAGAAGGGATCTTAAATATCATCTATTTCCACCCACCCTGCCAGGGGCAAAGACACCTTCCACTAGATCAGGTTGCTCAGAACCCCATTCAACCTGCTTTGAACCATTCCAGAGATGGGGCATTCACAACTTCTCTGGGCAGCCTGTTCCAGTGCCTCACCACCCTCAGAGTGAAAAATTTCTGCCAAATATCCCACCCTCTTGGATTGTGAAGCCATTTCCTCTTGTCCTATCGCTACAGTCCCTGACAAAAAGTTTATCCCCATCTTTCTTATAAACCCCCTTTTAGTACTGGAGGGGGCTCAGAGCCTTCTCTCCTTCAGGCTGAACAACCCCATCTCTCTCAGCCTGAATCCACAGCAGAGGTGCTCCAGCCCTCTGAGCATCTCCGTGGCCTGGTCTGAACTTGCTCCGACAGGTTCATGTCCTTGCTTATATTCTGGCACCAGAACTGGACACAGCACTCCAGGTGGGGTCTCACCAAAGGGGAGTGGAGGGGGAGAATCACCTCCCTGAACCTGCATTTTTTTTTCCTTAAATTGTTGGTAATTGAGAGCAAAAGGGAAAGGTCTCAGGAAACTGTGGGACTGTCATGGAAATAAATTTTCCTCGGGTCACAGAAGTCATTACAAAGGCATATGGTTCATTATTTACTGCTATTATCGATGGTTCTTTTATGTTTACCTTTATTTTGTTGCAGGGCGCACCAGGGAAACAGGGTGCAATTGGCTCCAAAGGAGAGAGGGTAAGATGGAGAATATTACTAGTTATTTCATTATGTTGAAGTAAAGAGAGCTATTTTGAATTAGAGGCTGGGGATAGAGGTCATTCAGAAGTGAAGCCAGTGCTTCCCAGTCTCCCAGGTCTCTCTTTAATCATTCTCCATCAGTAATAATTTGTGAATCATAGTGCACCAGATGTTGTACTCAGTTAATTTTGCCAGCTCAGCTGTGAGTGTTTCTCTGCAATTGGAAATCAGAAATTTGCCTCTTATTTTGTGGTGGTAATGTCGTTCTTTTCACTTAGGGTGAGCCTGGCATCAAAGGCGAAAAAGGCCCTCAAGGAGAAAAGGGACCTCCAGGTGATCCCGGGATACCTGGTCATAAAGGCCATCCAGGACTGATGGGTCCCCATGGACCTCCAGGAGACACTGGGCAAGTTGGACCTCCTGGTCCTCCAGGACAGCCAGGATTTCCAGGACCAAGGGTAAGACTGCCAGAGAAAGGCTCTGTACAGTAATTTTCCTGCCACAGGGATCAGAGAAGTGCCTCAGAATACATTGAGGCTGACAGAAACTGGAGCAGGAGTGTGTTATCATGGAGAGGCAGCGCTTTTAGCTCTTGATACGCATAGAGGGGAGCTACAGTGCATCTCAGGGTATCATGGAATCATAGAATGGTTTGAGTTACAAGAAATCTTAAAGACCATTTATCTCCAACCCCCTGCCATGGGCAGGGACACCTTCCACTAGACCAGGTTGCTCCAAGCTCTGTCCAACCTGGCCTTGGACACTTCCATGGATGGAAGTTGGGGAAGGGTTGTGGGGGCGTTGACTTGCACTTCAGGGGAGCTGAGTAATCCAGACCCATGGCCAGTGTGGGCAGTTGCTGTCGTCTTTTACCCTTAAATACCTGAATCAGGTCCTGTGACGGTAGCCATGGCACTGGAATCTAAAAAAAATTATTTCTATAAGGGCAGTAATGTGTAGCACTTCATAGAGAGGAGTAACACCTTCCTCTGCTGCTGGTTGTTACGAGAGAAAAAGTGCTGAGCTGTGGAAAGGTCACCGCTCTATTCCTGGAAATCCTGGAGTCAGCTCATCAGAATTCATGAAATACTATTTTTGTTTAATATTCTCCCTCTTTTTTTTTTTTTTTCTCCCTGTTGGGAAACAATCTCCCTACTGAGAATGCCTGAGGGTGGTATATCTAGCAGAATGAGAAAAACTACCAACAGCAGTGAAGCCACTGTGCCCATCCTGAGGATGAATTTGAGATCATCACAGAGGAGAATAAACAGAGAATAATTTCTGATGTGAAAGCTAACTACATTTTAGACAAAGCATTTCTTTGTGTCTGAAATCAAGTGATGCTTATGGAAACTTAATCTAACTAATAGGGTTAAAACTTGAAAAGATAATTTGTAAGCCTTTAAAGTATGCTCCAAAATTATGTTTTCTTACTGGGATATACACTAAGAGCCATCAAAAATTGTTAGTACTTAATGACAAAATTGTTTCTTTTGTCACCAGTGACACATCTTTTTCTTATGCAAAATTTGTGTCGGGAAGGAGGCAGCAAACAGACCGACTCTGTATTTATCAGAAATGTTATTGATTAAAACTGAAATGTCGCTTAGCTATTTAATAAAATCTCATTTTTTTAATGAAGAATAACTTCTCATTCAGAAGAGCTCACTAGGTTTTCATAAACATAGAGGACACAAACTGCATCTTCTATGTTAAAAGAGTGTGAGGGAAAAGCAACGCTTTTGCAAGCAGCTCATACACAAAAGAATGCAGTCTATAGGTTGACCAGAAGTATTTTCAAAACTTACAGAAATGCAAAGAATAATTTTAGCCAAAAAAATTAAGTGTATTTCAAGTGGAACATCACACTTTATGATTTACAAAGAAAAGCATTTGATCTTGCTGCTTGAAAATGGTTTATTGTTTAAATGTACCTACATTTTTTCTTTTGAGTTATTGCAAAGGCAAGAGCCTGGCTACCCTAAAACCTTTTTTTTTATTTTATTGTTTACTTGGAAAGGCACAATCTAAAAAATTCTTCCACCCATCAAAAATGCTTTCATAATTTTTTTAGTTGGATCATCCAGAGTTGTTGTTCACATTACTTTGAGTTTTTACAGCTATTACCACTGTACAACAGCAACAGCACAAAGGAACTAAGAGAAAGGATGAAAGATACTGTGCCTTGGGGGCTGGGTATGGGGCCAAGGCCAGGCAGCCACATCCCCTGTCTCCCTTCAACAGTCTGAAATCAGGCAAAACCTTGTACTGGTTGGGAAGAATAGGTATCATATGTATAAACTGGCTTCTGTTTCCTGAGATAAGGCCTGTTGGCAGGGGATGCATCCAATATGAGTGCTTTTAGCAAGTCCAGATACCCAGCATTAGTACCCTGGGGGCACATGTACATCCCTCTGCAAGGAAACATGCCATGATGAAAAAGGATGTGGGATCTCCGCTGTGATCTGGTAGGGCTGAGATGTCTCCTGATGTGATTTCTACTATTTGTCCTATAACTTCTTAGGAAGGAGATTTTTTCAAGGATGGAAATGGGAATAGGGCTACAGCTAGCGCCCCCAGACCAGGCTGCCTGCTTAAAACAGTGAGCCCTAACTTACAAGCAGGCTGGAAATCGAGGTGCCTTTAATCCATCTTCCACAGCACAGTCCTGGAAAAGCTGTCAGCCCAGGGCTTGGGCAGGTGCACTCTTTGCTGGGTTAAGAACTGCTGCGATGGCTGGGCTCAGGGAGCTGGGGAAAGGTGCTGCAATGAGTTGGCATCCAGTCAGCAGTGGTGTCCCCTGGGCCCAGTCCTTGTCAGTATCTGTCCTGCTGATGTGGCCAAGGGCATGGAGTGTACCCTCAGTAGTAAATTTGTGATGACACCAAGGAGGGTGGGGGTGTCGATGGCCTGCAGGGTAGGAAGGCTGTGCAGGGGGCTGTGGACAGGCTGGCTGGATGGTGTGGGGCCAGCAGGATGAGGTTCAAGAGGAGCAAGGCCTGGGTCCTGCCCCCGTGTCCCAGCCAGCCCCTGCAGTGCTGCAGGCTGGGGGCAGAGGGGCTGGAAAGCTGCCCAGCGGGAAAGGCCCTGGGGGTGCTGGGCGACAGTGGCCGAACGTGAGCCGGGCTGTGCCNGTGATTGTCCCTCTGTGCTGGGCACTGGGGAGGCCACAGCTCGAGGGATGTGTGCAGAGGTGTGCCCCTGTTCAGATGCGACTACTGAGAGATGCCTCTGGGTGAATTAAGGTGCCAAGGAGACCGTCTACCAAAGTCAACAATAGGGATTTTATTTAACAATAAATGGGAGGTAGGGAGATCAAAAGGAAAAGAGAAGAGAAAGAGTAAAAGTGGGGGAAAAGCAGGGTGGGGGAGAGATCAAGCAGACGACAGATACCACTCTTGTCACCAGCGGCATCCCGTCGGTCCTTCCTCACCCTGCGCTTCTCGGCAGGGTGGGTCTCAGTGGGTCTTGTGGAGGTGAGAACCCCGGGTCCTTCTTC
>VZRO01004968.1:0-22144 GCA_013397915.1 Daphoenositta chrysoptera | reverse complement strand
GTTTTGCAGGGCCTGGTTTTTGGCAGCAGGTGGGCCACGGAGGTGGCTGTCGCTTTATTGAGATGGACATAACAACACACGCACTTGTTGTAATCCAAAGTACTTGGATTNGCTTTGCCCTTTCCACCTTTCTTTCCCAGGCATGCACATGCTCTTGACAGCTGTTTCTGCAATTTCTCTACTGGTCTTAGAAATCTTTGTCCTTCATTTCTGCAAGCTTTGTTCCCTGTCTCTTGCCAAATTATTAAGCCAGCCTCTACACTGGTTACAATGGATCTTATTCTTGCCTCAGTATACCCAAGTACAGTGATTTTAGCCCTTTCATCCCCCCCTTCTCTTGGAAATTTGTATATTCTTTTATAACTCCTGCATTTCTTGGAGGTACGGTCTCTTTTCATTTTATTCCTAAACTTATGCTTTCTCAATTGTGCAATAGATATTTTAATTCTACTTGCACAATGTAAATAAGTAATTATTGTAAATTGTTTTAAAACCTAACGCTATCCCTAACCCTAACGCAAACCCTAACTCTAACCCTAACCCTAACCCTAACCCTAACCCTAACACTAAGCCTAACACTAAACCTAAGCCTAAGCCTAAATTTAAGCCTAAGCCTCAGCCTAAGCCTACATTAATACACATACTACTGCTATAATTGCAACAAAAACTAAATGCTTATGCCAGGAGGAACCAGGAATTAAGATGTAAACATATGTTACAAACTGGTTGACTAAACAGTGTCCTTTTTAGCATCTTTATGTAGCACTTTGGTATGTTTCTCAATAGTGTGAATATTCGGGGTTACTTGTTCGCTTTGATCAATATAAGTGCAATAGCTAGTGTTTATCGAAGTACAAATCCTTGTTATTTGAGCTATAATCATGTCTAAAACGATACGGTTTTGAAAAAACTACACCTTTCAAAGATTCTATTTTAATTTGTAGTCGCTTAAGTGCATCAGCTGTTGAGTTAGCTACCATTTCTCTTCTAGCTGAAATGTTTACAATAGCTTTTTCTAATTGTACTATTTTTAATGTAAAAATAATGCACAAACAAAACTATGGAAGCCGGTTCTATATTGAATTAGGGGGTTTTGAGGGGTTTTATGATTTTGTTTCTATAGCTTCCAACTATTTCTGGTAATTTATTTCTTGGTTCATGTTGGGTGGCTAAGGTGAGATACCAGGCAAAGCAGTGTCTTTTTTAGCCTTTTGGTTAGCGTTTCTGGGCCTTTCCATTACCATATAGCTACCAGGATCTAGGTTTTAGAGGGCATTTGGCCCACAAAGGAGGGCCTGTCTTGTTGTGGCTTAATGCAGTGTACTTTGAGTCTTTTGTTTAAGCAATGTAGAATTGAGAAACTTCCACAAAGTGGAATACAAATCAAATGTACTTACATTTATGGTGTTAGTACAGTTAGGGTCTTGCTGAAAGATAGCAAAAATATCAGGTGGTGTAGTGCAGTGAGTATCATTCATGCATGTACTTTTTCCTTTAAAATGATCTTCTGGGGGTAAATCACTCAGGTGGAAGCTCTTTTCCTCATTCTCAGTAATGTTATGCGTGCGTTTCCTTTGTTTATTTTTGTTTTGGAATGTTCTCGTCCAGTTTGTGGAAGGTTTTCCTAACAGTGGAATTTGCCCATTTTCTCAAGGGGTAGGAGTGCATATTGAGCAGTTAGAAACATTGAAAGAACGTGTGAAGTTCTTTACTCATTGCAAATAAGCATTTCTTAACTACGCTGAACTATCACTTACAGGTGTACTTAGTAAAATCATTAGACGTGACAAAAACACATGGTTATGGAAATAACCTGTAAAGTCCCTGCAACCTGCTAAAAAGTAACTAAACATAACCAATTATTCATGACTTACGGCTAAGTTTTAGCTTTAGTCTACCAGGCAATCGACCAGACAAGCCCCATCGATCTTCAGGTGCTTTCTTCACTCTGGTGTATTGAAGCCAGGCTGACTTTCCTTTCACCTTCACAGCTGTATGAGTTGTCAGCAGGGTCAAGTATGGTCCTTCCCACTTCTCCTGCAGAGGACCACCTGTAAGAGACTGAACATATACCCAGTCTCCTGGATTTATACCATGGAATGACTTACTAGGTTGTGGAGGCTGGCAATTTACAACTTCAGTTCCTATTAACTGCAATTTCCTGCCCAATTGCTCAACATAATCAATCAAGTAGTTCTGCCCCACCAGAGCCACACTATCATTGCAAACCCCGTTTGTCCGGTAAGGTCTCCCATACAGAATTTCACAGGGACTTAATTTCTCTTTGAGTCGTGGTTTTATTCTAATTTGCAGCAAAGTTATGGGTAAAGCTTGATACCAATATAAGTTCGTTTCTTGACAAATTTTGGCCAATTGTTGCTTTATTGAGTGATTAATTTTTTCTCCTTGCCCGCTTGCCAGAGGCCTGTATGGTGTATGTAGCTGCCATTGTATTCCTAATAGATGACTCACCCCCTGCACTACCTGGGCTTCAAAGTGTGATTTCTTATCAGAATTAATTTCTCTGGGTACCCTAAATTGTGGAATCATTTTTTGTACTGAAGTTTTAACAACTTTTCTAGCTTTATTTATTCTGCAAGGGAAAGCTTCTGGCTATCCTGAAAAAAGTGTCTAAGAACTAAAAGATACCTGTATCCCTCTTGTCTAGGTAATTCAGAAAAGTCAATTTGCCACACATCTTCTGGTAAAGCTCCTTTAGTGATAGTCCCTGTGTTTAGCCTAACAGTGGTATTAGGGTTGTTTTGGAGACAGATTTCACAAGTGGAAGTTCCATCTTCGATTGTTTCTTTGAATTCTGATGCTATCACTTTCCCCTTTAAATGGTTCTGTAAAGCATCCACTCTTCAGTGTGTTGAAGAATGTTCATTTTGGATAAATAATTTTAATAGTTTCCTGCGTATGACTATGAGACCTCTTATATTAGCCTACCCACCTGATCCTATTTGTCCCTTTGTTTCTTGTATCTAATTTAAATCATCAATGACGTATGGTGGGGGGTTTTCACCCTTAAGGATGTTAGAAGGGATTCAAGTTAGGGCCTGAATCTGAACCCCACGAGCCACTGCCTTTCCTGTTTTGCCTGCCATAGCATTTCTCAGTTCAGGGGTGCTGCTACCCTGGGAGTGTGCTTTGCAATGCATTACAGCTACTTTTGAGGGCTTTAAGGCTGCTTCCAGCAACTGTAAGATTTCAGCAGCATGTTTAATTTTTTTCTTCTGTGAGGTTAATAAACTTCTTTCTTTTTAAATAGCCCTGTGAGCACGTACCACCCCAAAAGCATACCTTCAATCAGTTCAAATGTTGATAGGTTTACCCGCGGCTAATGCCACAGCTCGAGTCAGGGCTATTATTTCTGCTTTTGGAGCTGATGCCCCCACAGGTAAAGGATTTCCTCTGATGATGGTGTCTGTGGTTGTAATTGCATACCCAGCAAACCACTTACCATTCTTGACATAACTGATCCCACCAGTGAACCAGTTTTCCACATTTTTTAGCAGAGAGTCCTTTAGGTCGGGGAGGCTGGAGTAAACTGCCTCCATGGTTTCAATGCAGTCGTGCTGTACGGGCTCCTCAGTAGCTTTGCCTTGGAGGTCGGCTGCTGGATTTAATATGTTAGTTACTCGAATACTCACATCCTCCGATTCTGCTAGGACAGCCCCGTATTTGAGAAAACGGGACGGGGTTAACCAGCGATTTCCCCTCTGTGTGAGCACTGCTGACACTGTATGAGAGACAAAGCCAGTCATCTGCTGGCCCATTGTGAACTTGCGAGCTTCCTCTGTGTTCAGAGTCACAGCTGCCACTGCACGCAGGCAGGCGGGCCGTCCTCGGCTGACCATGTCCAGCTGCCTGGAGAAATGAGCCACCGGCCTACTGTACGGTCCCGGCTTCTGCGCCAAAACTCCCAGTGCCAGTCCCTGCCTTCCATGTGAAATCAACAGGAAAGGTTTAGTGACCCCCGCTATGCCCAGTGCCAGGGCTCGCATTCACTCACCTTTCAGAGTTACAAATGCATTATTAGTCTCCGGTGTCCAGCGTAGGTGAGTTCCCCGGTCTCTTTTAGGAGTTGGTAAGAAGGATTCACAACGAGTCCGCAGTTGCAAATCCAGTATCTACACCACCCTGTCATGCCCAGAAAGGTTCCTAATTCTTTGACTGTAGTTGGCTGGGGCATTTGGCAGATTGCCTGTTTCCTCTCGGTACCCAGGTCTCTTTCTCCTCCTGCCAATTTGTATCCAAGGCATGTAACTCGTTGGAGAAGGAGTTGTGCTTTCTCGGGAGATACTCTGTATCCACTTAGTCCTAGGAAATTCAGGGGGCTCACAGTCCATGCCTTACAATTCCCATGAGTTTTGGTGGCAATTAACAAATCATCAACGTTTTGCGCAAGTGTACCCTCTCCAGGTGGTGGTATCCAGGTCTCTAATTCTTTGGCTAATTGATCACCAAAGACTGGGGGGCTATTCTTAAACCCTTGTGGCAATACAGTCCATGTGAGCTGACTCTTTCTCCCTGCTTTAGGATTCTCCCATTCAAAGGCAAAAAAGTTCTTGACTGCTTTCAGCTAGTGGCAGACAAAAGAAAGCATCTTTTAGATCTAAAACTGAAAACTACACCCAGTCACTTTGTAATTTTCGTAAGCAAAGTGTAAGAATTGGCCTTTGCGGGATACAGTGGTTTTGTTACTAATTTCTTGTATCTAACTAAAAATGGGTATGCTTGTGCATCGTTTGGGTTCCAAAGTGGATCTGCATTAGGGAAAATGTTATCTGTGTTCCTATATAGTATTCTAGCAACTATTTGTCCCTGCTCGTCTGTTTTTGTTACAGCTGCTTTTTCTATCTCAGTTAACTCTGATAATATTAAATCTATATCTTCTCAATCAACATCTTGATTTCTAACAATCAATATGCTAAATGTCCTTGGGCATTTAGGGGGTCTTTCTTTCCTTTAGCTTGAAGTTTTAAGCATTTTTGTCCTAGACTGCATGAGGAGCAACACTTTTACATGCGGCTTTTTCTTTTTGCTTCTTTTTCTAACAACAGGACCGTTGAGTCCTGTATTGCTAAATTAATGCCACACTGCTTCTGCTACTCTGGCTGGCATCTTAAAGAAAAGAAGCAGTCAGGGTAAGAAACTTCATCTTATTTGTTCTCTCTCCTTAAAAATAACATTACCTGCAGTAAGGCATTAGAGTTTAAGGTCCATTTTTTGGCCACTTTTTACCATAATCTAATTTTTACAGTGGCCACCATTGATTACAGTACTTTATCAGGGTGCTCTTTTGCATAGTTCTTCCGGGGATTCTTTCTAGCTCTTTCCAGTGTACCAACACACACCCTGATGGACTTTGCTGTGTTATCTCTTTGCTTACTGATGATCTCATGGTCTCTTTTCTCTTTCTTCTTTCTGCCAATCAAACCTGCCTCTGCACCTTCTACACACTTTCTCCCAATTCTTCTCTAAAACTTCCTACGTCCAGGGAACCGGGTCCTTTTTCTCACACACCAGGGAAAAAATAATTGCCTTTTCAGGTTCTCTCACTCTCCTTGGCCACGCTTCGTTTATTCCTTGCTAATCTTGCAAACTCCTTTCTGTGTTCCTGCAAGCAGGTATTGAATCCCTTCTCTCCCTAGCCTAAAAGTAAGCTCGTTTTCCCAACGTTTAGGGCACCGTCTATCTCTCTTAGTAGGTATACAATACCATCTTCTCTGACAATGAGCACTGTCTTGGGGTGACGTTATGATGTGTATCCCCTATCGCCACTCTATGCCCAGAAAATGGATCCTGTGCCTTTCTGTGCCTTGAAAAATGGGTGCGAGAGAAAATAAAAAAGCCAGACAAACTTTTTCAAAGCAGTTCTGTTCTCCAAGGAAGCTGTTATCTCTCTCTGTGCGCTTCTGCTGCGGGGAGAAGTGCGGAGGAAAGCACCTTCCGGATTTTCCCAGCTCTTGGTTCTTTTTCTTGGAAAGAGAGAGACGAAGAGTTAAATTTTTTTCTGAGACTTTGGCATTTTTCTTCTTCTCTTCTGGACTGTTCAACAATATGAAAACATGCTAGGAGAACTTTCCACAGAGGCCCAGAGGGGGCCCAGGCCGACCCAGCTTCGAGAAGGAGGGGAGAGACCACACCAACAGGAGGACTCTAAAATCTTCCCAGTTTCCAGAACTGAACCCGCTACAAACACATTCACACAAACTCCAAGCCTCACGCTTCTTACTGCACAACAAACAAGGAATGTCAAGGAAAAACCCTGGTGGTACTCTGTAACCTGGTGGTGTTGTATTTATATAGTGTTGGGGATCTGAATGTTCCCAGTCCCAAGGTTAAATATTTTCCTCTCCAATAATATAATCCACCCCCTTCCAGATAACAAGGCTGAATCCCAAACCAATAGTTTATATGATTTATACTCATTCACTCGTTGTACAGCACATCTCTTTCAGTCTCTTTAACTCCCACTCATTCCACACTCAAAACTGCAGAAAAAAGAAAAAAAAATGACCCACAGTAAAATGGCAACACAACAAAACAAAATAGCAGTGACTCCACAGTAAATATTACAACGACACAACAGTAAAATAGTCAATATGATAGAACAAAATAAAAGCACGACAGTGGGCTTTAACTCCTGGGGTTTCTAACTCTTAATACAACAGCAGGGACTCTTACTCTTGGGGCTTCCAGCCCCCCTAAAAGCGGGGTCCACCCCCCAGTTCCTTAAATGTACCTTTCTCTTTGCCTAGGACTGATTTTGAAAGACCGAGTCTATTTCGGACTTTCAACCCACACTTGGGTACTTACAACCCTGCACCCGCGTGTATTTTTGCTTAACGAAAATGGCAAATACCTTAATTTGGTGTAGGTGGTCCTTGTCTGCCCCTGTTGTGAGCCAAAGGACAGCTGAGCTCCTCCTGAAAATTCAGGGTCGAGACTGGGAGGTCTGCTTACCCATGGATGTGACACCCGAGCAGAATCAGGGCCCCATGTGGGGTGCCAGTTGATTCCCCCCAAAGCAGCCCAAGAGATACTTTTGAGACAAAGTCCAAGAAGCGGGTATTTGCTTTATTCAGCATGCAGGGTGCGTTGGGGATCGCTCATCCTAACACACACGCACCTGAGGCATACAGCAGTTTACAACTCATGGTTGCAATCTATGCATATTCATTGTTTTCCCGAGAAAAGGTGTGGTTATGAATCTCTCTCCTATAACTCGTTATTATCATTAGCATACGCGGAGCGCAGGCGCAGTGCTCCCTGGTTGGTGGCACTGAGGAAGGCTCGCTGGTCCTTTGAGGAAGGCTGCATCTTCTTCCTGGCTTTGCACTTTCCACCTTTCTTTCCCAGGCATGCACGTGCTCTTGACAGCTGTTTCTGCAGTTTCTCTACTGGTCTTAGAAATCTTTGTCCTTCATTTCTGCAAGTTTTGTTCCCTGTCTCTTGCCAAATTATTAAGCCAGCCTCTACACTGGTTACAATGGATCTTATTCTAGCTCCAGTATACCCAAGCATGCCCAAGTGCAATGATTTAACCCTTTCATTAGATTGTGGATGTAGGAGCCGCCATCAAGGCTCCAAGCTCCTTCTTTGTTCCAGGGATATTCCACCTCCCATATTGCTTCCACTGGTCACTCACCTGACAGGTGAGGTGCGCGCACTTGAATTTCTTGAGTTCCTTCCCTGAACTCTTCCCGGTGGACCAATTCCTAACACAGCAGAAGTTGCTACCAGAGCGGTGCGCACCCTTCACCGCTTTTATCAGTCCCAATTCAGGCCAGCCATTTGCAGCAAATGGGAACAAAGCCGACAGACCCCCTTGCATGCCCAAAGAAGATCTGTTTATTGCCAAACACCGCCCCCTCTTCACACCCTTGATCGCAAGCGAACACAACCGAGACCAAGCCGAAGCCCAACAGCACTGAACAGCAGGAGGGCACCCATTGGCCGGCTCAGCTCAGTGCTGCTGTCCACGCATCCCATCTCCCAATCAGCTTCCCGCTCACGTGCGGTGCACGCGTTCCTCCAGCCAATCACAGCCTCACTTCCAACTGTCACTCACCCGACCCTCCCCTCACTCGCAGCTGCCTCTCACCCCTCAGCCAACTCCCGACCGTGCGGCCGCAGCTGTGCCTTTCCCACAGGGCCTGCTGTGAGCATTGGCCTCAACAACTTTAACAAACATAACCCCGTATTCCACAGGGGACAGCTCGGTGTCCGTGTCACATTCCTCCTGGGACAGGTCTGTGTCGCTGCAGGAGTCCCAGGGCATGTCGCAGCCCAAGGTCTCTTTGTCGGTACCTTGTTCCGACCATGCCGCTGTCCCCTCCTGCTGCTCACTGAGGGCTCCTGGCTGTGCAGCAAGAGGCTCGGGGGACTCCTTCTTCTCAGCAGCTCTGCCCGGGGCAGCAGCTGCCAGCTCGGCCTCCGTGGCACTGCCCGGGGCAGGAGAGGCTCTGGGCAGGGCAGGCGCTGCCTCTGCTGCCACCGCTGTGCCCACGGATCTGGGGCAGCTGGGCCCCGCTGGGGAACGAGGCTGCGGCTCCTCCTCCTCCAGCACTGGGCTCAAGGGTCTCTTCCCAGCGCTGAAGGTGACACCGAGCCACCGGGACAGCTCTTGCTCACCATCGTCTGCCTCTGGGGACAGCTCAGTGTCCGTGTCATATTCCCCCTGGGACAGGTCTGTGTCACTGCAGGAGTCCCAGAGTATGTCGCAGTCCAAGGTCTCCTTGTAGCTGCCTTGCTCCAAGCACGCCACTGTCTCTTCCTCCTGCTCACTGAGGGCTCCCAGCTGGGCAGACCAGGGGCTGGGGGGACTCAGCGGGGCCAGCCGCGGGCTCTGCTCCCATGCAGCGGTGGCTGTTTCTCCCATTTCCACAGCCAAGCTTTGCTCCGGGTCCCGCTGTCCCTGGGGCTGCTGCCCGGGTCCTTGGATCTCCAGCAGGATCCGCCTCACGCTCTCACGGCATAGGCTCTGGGCCAAGTCCAGAGCCTGGCTGCGGCCTGGGGGACTCAGTGGGGCAGGGACCGGGCTCTGTGTCCCTGCTGATGGCAGCTCCTGGCTGGGCACAGGAGAGGCCTGTTCCTCCCCCTCCAGCCCCTGGGCCTGGAGCTCCAGCAGGACCTGGCTCAGGAGCGGCCCAGGGCTGCTCTTGTCCCTGCCGAGCGAGGCCAGGCTGCTGGCCGGGCTGTTACAGAGGACACTGGGTGGGCTCTGTGTGCCCGGGGATGGCAGCTCCTTGCTGGGCACAGGAGACTCCGCTGCCTCTTCCTCCTGCTGGGCAGCGAGAGGCTCGGGGTGCTCCTCCTCCTCCTCCTGAGCAGCTCCGCCCGGGGCAGCAGCTGGCAGCTCAGCTTCCCACGGGGAAATCTCTTGGGGCATCTTGGCAAAGCTCCCCTCGGCCTCCTCGCTGTGTGACAGTGGCAGGCCTGACCTGCCCTCTGTCCCCGCCCTCTGCCCGCTGAAGGCCTGGGCGTGCGGCCAGCTGGGCACGGGGCCGGGGCACCGGGAGTTGGGGGTGGCTTTGTCGTCGTCAGTGGCTCTCGGCCTCTGGTGCAGACAGATCCCGGGAGTTGCTTCCTCCTTCCGGAGTGACCCGCAGGGATGCAGAGATCCACCCACAGCCCAAGGGGATCCCCAGGGATGCAGAGATCCACCCGCCGCCCGTGGGGGAGGTGCCCGTGCCAGAGCAGGTGGATGCCTGGAGGAGGCTGTGCTCCAGTGGGAGAGCCGGTGGGAGAGGGGGTCCTGTTCCAGGCTGGGGCAGCCTGGCCTTGGAGGACTGCACTCCGTGGAAGAGTGACCCACTCTGCAGGAGTATAAGGAAGAATGTTTTTCCATCGGGGGAATTCGCCTTGCAGCAGTTTTGGCAGGAGAAGTTCACGGAGAACTGTGTCCCATGGGAGGGACCCCATGGTGCAGCAGGGGAAGGACTCCTCTGCCTGAGCAGTGGAAGAAACCCTCGGATGATGAACTGAGGAAACGCCCACGGCATTTCCCTTGCGCTGTTGGTGGGAAGGAGGGAGCGGTTGGGGAAAAAGGTATTTTAAGGCTTTATTTTAATTCTCATTATCCTCCTCTGATTTTGTTAGTAATTTATTCACTTTGTACATTTAACCTGAGCCTGGTTTGCCCTTTGAGTGTTTTCTCCTGGTCCTCATCTCAACTCATGAATTCTTCGTTAATTTTTTTCTCTCCTCTGCCCAGCTGTGGCAGGGGAGGGTGAGTGAGTGGCTTTTGTGGGTGGTTTTTGGCCAGTTTCAAACTATGACAAAGTGAAAAAAAAAATTGAAATAAACCAAAACCCCACCGTATTTGCATTTTTTGTGGTTGAGAAAAGGCATTTTGTTTTTCCTGACATAGCGGGGGTGTGGAAAACAGAAATGCTGGAAACAAGGAGTGAGGTGGACAAGTGAGGAACTGGAGTGTGAGTGGGGTGGTGGTGTGTCAAAGATGGGTGTTGTGTGAGCAGGGAAGGACCTTTAGAGGTCATCAGGTCCCACCCCCTGCCACGAGCAGGGACACCTTCCACTAGCCCAGGTTTCTCCAAGCCCCGTCCAGCCTGGCCTTGGACACTTCCAGGGATCCATGGGCAACCACAGCTTCTCTGGGCACCCTGTGCCAGGGCCTCCCCACCCTCACAGGGAAGGATTTCTTCCCAATATCCCATCTATCCCTGTCCTCTGGCAGTGGGAAGCCATTCCCTGTGTCCTGTCACTCCATCCCTTGTAAATTGTCTCTCTCCATTGTTTCCTGTCAGCCCCTTCAGGCTCTGGAAGGCCACAATGAGGTGACCCCAGAGCCTCCTCTTCTCCAGGTAAACAATCGCAATTCTCCCAGCCTTTCCTCATTCAGAACTGTGCCCAGAAACAGTAATGTCCTTAGTAATCCACCATATTTACTTTGGTCAAGTTTAGTAAAGAATCTTAAATTTTTTTTTCTTCACAAAGAAATGTACTTTATGATGCACGTTTAGATCATCTCTCCAAGTTTTCTCATAAAGTTTGAAATATTTCCAAGATGAACTGTTGGAGAATTTGCAAAATGGTTTAAGGACAGGCTCAGTTTCAATCTGATGTACATCTTTTAAAATTCTGGAATGGTTTAGCTCTCAGCTTTTAACTAAGGGAGTTACCTACAAAAGAATGGCAGATAATTCAGTGCAGCCACCCAAAAATTGAAGATGATATGAACATGGGAGATGCAGACAATATTTCCACTTTCACTTGTTTTGGTAATTCAGTTCCAACAGGTTCTTCCTAGCCCTGAATTTCCTGGGTGTTTATTCTTCCCTTTTTATCCTCCTTGACTCCAGGTATTTTAGTTGCTGGCACATTTTCCCCCAGCAGGAGCTGCATTTTGAGGGGTGTGAGATGATTTTCCTAAATATATTCACTCCTAATTCCACCAAATTTGATACCTATAAGATATCAAATATATTTTTTAAAAAGTATAGATCAGCAAGGTTTTTATGATGACAACATCATAAAGAAGAGAAAGATAAACCAAAACATTTATTTTATGACATCCAGAAAATCTTATTGTTTCCACAGTTCGAGGAAAGATTAGTTAAGTTAGCACTGGCTGGAAGACCAGAAAATGGGATTATTTTAATGGACACAATATTCTGCACACACATTAAGGCTGGGGAATGGCAAAATGAATCAGGGAAATATTTCCATCAATATCATCTTGAAAGTCCAATTCTTTATCTTTTATATCAGGTGGGAATACCTCAGGAAGTAAATATTTTCTTTATCTCTCATTTCACTTTTAACAGCATCCTGTGTTTATCTTCTTTCTGTATTGCCTGAGATTATTTCTTTTGAATTGGGAAAATGGAAAACAAAACCAGACATTTTATTCTGTGACTTTCATCTTTTATGGCCTTATTATCTGGATGGCTACATCTCCTTGTTCACTGCATACATGAGAGGTAAAGTAATCAAAGATTTTAAAGAAACTGTGCTTTTAACAGGGAAAGTTATACATGCACAGAAGGATGGGCTTTATTTCCTATTTTTAAGGGCTCTCTTATTCCCTGAAGAATTAAAATGATTCTGCTATTGATCTCTGGGAGGTCACAGGGTATTTCTGAGGTAACACATGAACTGAACAACAGAAGAAATCATAATGTGGAGATAAAAGTTGAATTTCTGGAAGTGCCACTGAATGTGCAGCAGTAAAGTTTCGGTTTTTTCAGAGCACAGAGAAGTCAGTGGACCAAACAGACCAAACTCTACATGAGTAAGGCCTGGTTTTAAGCTTTTGAACACAACTCTCCAGAGTTCAAACTGGTTCAGCTCAGTTCATATTGAAATTAAGGGCATATTTGAAGAATTTGAGCATCATCTTATGCAAGAAGCAAAGAACCTACATTAGTTTTTAGGATTTCATATACATTGAAGGTCTAAGAATGCAGTAACATTTCTCAATGGCCTTTTTGTCTGAAAAAAATTCCAGCTCTCCATCAAAAATTTCCCAGTTTATTTGTAAAAGGTTGCTGTAGGATACATTTAGGAATACATTTATCACAAACCCTGTTCTGGTGTATCCTTGTTTTAAATATGCTCTTTACACAGTGAGGAAAGTATTTACTATAATATGCAATTTTTATTCCATAATGGCTGCTCTAATTCTCCCTGATAAATTTGACTTTGCCTTTCCAACTCTGTGTGGTGCCTTTTTTGCTGTCTGGAATCTTGTTAACATTTTTAATAGAGTATCACCCCACTAAATTATAGACCTTAGGGGATAAATTAAGGTAAAATAGCAAGTAAAAGGATCACTGAGGTGTCACTGAAATTGAAACAAAACTTTTAAAGGAAAAACAGTGTGTTACTGTATCCACAAAGAATTATTGCTGTGGATTTGACACCTCTGAGTTTTCACAAGTCCTGTTTTCTCTCAATGCTGGTTTACACAAAACTCCTCAAATGGGATGAAAAACAATCTATGCTTACAAACAAACTTAAGTACAGCTGTGGGAAGGAGGAAAGGATGAAGGAAGGAAAGCAGAGGATGTGTTTTTCCTGTTGTGAGTCCTTATTATTCTGGATCACCCGTCTTACTAAATATGGATTTTCTTCTGCCAGAACTACCAGAAAGAGTATGCACCTCATAAGAATAAATCACTGCGATTTGTTCTAGCTCAGAATTCAGAGCAAATGGGATTGAAATACATCAAATATTCCAAAAAAAAAAAAAAGTATATGTGGCACTTAACAATGTGGGGATATTGGTCAAAGGTTTTATGATCCTGGTGGTCTTTCCAACTTTAATGATTCTATGGAAAGGTAAATGCTTTCACAGATCTGTCATCTGTGCATTTAAAATTTTGATAAAGTCTCCCATTTCTGATATTCCAGTTTAAATTTTCAATGTTTAACACAAGTAGCTAACAAATCTCTAATCATCAGGTATTTGTGTTCTGCACTACGACTAAACCATTTCAAAAGCAGTTTAATAACTAAATCTTTAACATTATTAAACCCTACTTGATCTGCACTACAATGCACACAGGAAAATGCCAGAAGTCAAAAGAGAAAGGGGAACTCTAGAATGCAAAGTAACAAAGAGATTTTGTCAGCCTCTGGTACTTATTCTGGCCCTTGTTTGTAGTAAAACACCATTTTTTGGGTGTGTGCCTCTGCTCCAGCTGCAACACAAAGTACCCGACATCCCGACACTGAGATAGATCACAAACTAAAGAGCCATATGGTTAAATTATTCTTCATTTTCTCCCCCGTCCTTCCTGCAGCACACGTTCCCCAGCCAAGGATGGGTGAGAAACCTGCTGCCCATTTGCACTGTAACAGAGCTGAGCAGTGGTGCTCCCATTCATTTTTATTATTTGGGATATGAACCTCCTTTCTCAGGAAGTGTAACAAAGAAGTGCCCAGTAGCAGTAGTGACAAACCTTGAGTTGCACTGTCAAGAAAACCTCATTCCTTGTGCCAGCTTCTGCGGGGTTTGTGCTGCTCCTTTGTTTTTGGGGATGACATTTGTTCTTTTGTCTCTGGAAGGGTGGTGTGGAATCAGCGGGAGCTGCCAGGGAAACAAAAGGAAGGTGTTTTTCCAATGCAGAGCTGCTGACTGGAAACGTGGCTCTGGAAACTGCAAGGCAGGGATTGTTTTCTCCCATAATCACTCTGAACACAGCAATTCAGAGACTTCCTCCTACTCTGAGCTGTTGAAACAGGTATCTAATGGCACCCCAGAAAGCATATTTGAAACATCTAAACTCCGAGTTTGGCAAGGCAACCCTGAAGAAGAGCTTGCTCTATCTGCATATCACAAAATGATCTTTAGTGTTCCCCCTGCCTTCGTGTTCCCCAGGACACCTCTCATCTCATCACACTTGGGGACCTCAGGAGGGACCTTTCTACTCTGCCCGGAGAAAAACAGAGTTCTGATGTCTATCAGGAGTGATTTCTGACTCGTTAACATTTCCTCTTGCTTCATGCCAGTGTTCAATAGCCACTTCCGCCCAGATCCTCCTTCTCATTGACCCTCTCTGTCCCATTACCATTTGGAAAAGGTTCCACAGGCCCCCATCCTGCCTCAGTCTGTGGTGTTGTCTAATTGATGCTCCTTTCCAGAGGGTTGATCTGTGCCCTTTTACTCCTGACTCCACATCTTAAGGAGCTGACAGGCCATCCTTAGGAAAGATTCCCGAGCTGAAAATAAGGATTTAGCTTGATTACAACTCCCGTCTTTGCCTGTTTTGGGGTGGGGTTTTTTTTGCTGCTAAACACCTCTGCCAATGGCTTTGTTCTTGCTAAGGCACAGGGAAGCTGGAAGCTGTCAAATGCAGCAACATGAACTGAAAAACATCGCTCTGACTCTAAATCAGAATCATAATCATGACCAATTCCTTTTGCTCCACAGAAAATCTCCTGTTATCTGAAGCAGGGATATTACAGCAAGAAAGAAAGTCCACTGATATTTGTGGATGAATTCTGACGAAAAAATGGTTAATGAAATCACCTGATTAGCAGTGCTATATTTATATATTTTAGAAAAAGCCTAATTAAAATGGGGTGCATTTAATTACCATATAAATTCCAAGTTGTCCCAGTTGAGAGTGGGAGGAACATGAGAGAACCATACCATTAAGCAGTTGAGTAGGTGAAATGAGGTACATAAAATGCTTCTTTAACCAGTGTAGGTACAAACTAGTGAGAGCCGGGTGATGTTTTACAGCGTTTCCACAGCCAGACTGACTGGTTTGGGTTTTTTAAATTCTCTATAGGCTTTTGATTTTCCCTTTGCATTGGAACATCCTGCATCAGCCACACTGTGGGATATCTCTGTGCAGCAGTCTAACCTTATCTCCTGTAACAGCATAATGATATGAATAATTCTGGTAATTGTAGGGCCAGCGACAAAGAGAGGCTGAAGCAGGGCAGGGATTAGAAAGCATCGTGCTGCAAGCACTGATGGAGAGGAAGAATCACATCATTGTGCTGTTAGTGATGCTTCCCAGCCCGGAGCCAGCTGCCACAGCAGTGTGGGAAGCACAGCTGGCTCAGGAGCTGGGTGAAATAACTGCTCAGCGCTGCTGCAATCATCACCTGCTAAACCAGTCAGGGCTCCTACAGAAAGATTATGGGGATAACTGAACACCTGCATAGGTCTAGGAGCAGAATCCATAGCTTGTCTCCCACTTGGAGGCAACTGCATTAGGAGATGTAAGGATAAGTTATGTCCTATCTGTCTGAAAATGTCTGTGCCTCAAGTGCCTGAGACATTTCTGGCATCCTTGGATACCTCACCGAACGTCTTCGTGCTCTGCCAGCCACCTCCGACAGCTGTTCCTCATTTATCAGGAAATATGGTGCAGATTTTGCTTTTCATATTGGTAACAGAAAACCATCAGCAGAATTTACACTGCAAATAATGGTGCAAGGGAAAACAAACTGTTACAGCAATTCAGAGCAGCAGAGAGACACAGAGACAGGAACTGCCTCAGGCAGAGTGTCTGCATGTTTATGGATATAAATGAGCATCATGGATCATGGAAAGGCTTGGGGGGGGAAGGAACATTAAAGCTAATCTCATCCCACCCCCTGTCATGGGCAGAGACACCTTCCACTATCCCAACCGGGCCTTGGACACTTCAAGGGATGCAGGGGCAGCCACAGCTTCTCTGGGCACCCTGTGCCAGGGCCTCACCACCCTCACAGGGAAGAATTTCTTCCCAATATCCCATCAAAACCCACTCTCTGGTAGTAGGAAGCCGTTGCCCCTTGTTCTGTCCCTCCAGGACCTTGGAAATTGTCTCTCTCCATCTTTCCTGAGGGCTCCCTTCAGGCACTGCAAGGCCACACTGAGGTCACCCCAAAGCTTCTCTTCTCCAGGCTGAACAATCCCAGCTCTCCCAGCCTCTCCTCCCAGCAGAGCTGCTCCATCCCTCTGATCATCCTGGTGCCTCCCCTGGACTCTCTCCAGCAGCTCCAGGTCCTTCCTGTGCTGGGTCCCAGGAATGGGGCAGCTCTGCAGGCGGGGTCTCACCTGAGGGGGCAGAGGGGCAGAATCCCCATCCCTTCCCTGCTGCCCATGCTGGGGGATCAGCCTTGGGCCCGGGGGGTCTGGGCTGGGGCAGGTCCAGCTCTCACCCACAGCAGCCCCAAATCCTTCTCCCAGGGCTGCTCCATCTGCTCACCCCCAGCCTGGATTGAACCCGGGGGCTGCCCTGACCCAGGTGCAGCCCTTGTTAAACCTTCTGAGATTGCCATGGGCCACTCCTGGAGCATGTCCAGGTCCCTCTGGATGTCATCCTGTCCTTCAGGAGTGTCACCTGCAGCACTGTGCTTATGCAGTACTGCTGATTTTGAGAATGAGATTAGACCATTTTAAAAGAGGAAATATGTAACAAATCCCCTTTTCAAAGACAATTACACATTGAGATGACCTTTTGTAAGAAGGACTGTGTAATTATTAATTGGGACTGACGGCTTCTTCCCACAGCTGGGAACCTGGTGCACACACCAGTGCCTCCCCTTCTCATCAAGGTACAGGCTGCTTTTTTAATATTTATCAATGATGCTGAGATGTTTCATGCATTTGATTATATTTGAAAGGTTGTCCTCAAATCTGTTTATTTATTTATTTATTTATTTATTGCTTCCATTTCCCAAGCTGTTCTTGTCACACCAGCCTTTGTGCATCACAATGCAAAGATCCAACAATGATGTTTATGAGATTTCTCTTCCTTTCCGTCATGATTTTGTTATCTCAACTTTATCCTCTGCCAGCTTAAGTAATTGAACGAAGTCCTTACTTCTTATTTCGGTTCATTACTCAAAATAGAAGAGAATAATGAAATAATTGTGAAAACATCAGTGTTTGAAAAGGGTTAAAGACACAAAGAGAAAGAGAGTCTGCATCCTTAAGTGAAGGAATGTGGTGTCTAACATTTCTCTGCTGGATAGAACTTAATGGCGCTTCCCCGAAATTAGTGAGTGTGTTAGATGTGAAGAGCTTTAGGAAGGATTTAAGTTTCTAGGCTTTGAAAACGAAATCGATTTCTATTTGTGCAGTTCTTCCTTGATGTTGTTATCAGTTGATTTCTATTTGTGCAATTCTACCTTGGTGTTGTTATCAGTTGCCTGTGTTTGGAAGTGCCCAAGGCCTGTTTGGATGGGCCTTGGAGCACCCTGGGATAGTGGAAGGTGTCCCTACTCATGGCAGGGGGTGGCACTGAATGGGCTTTAAGGTCTCTTCCAATCAAAAGCAGTCTGGGATTTTTTGTTCAATAAGCACAGAACATCTGGAAGCTCATGGCAATTGGGAAAGGATGGCTGAAAAAAGCAAACATCACTTGATCTTCATGAAGGACAAGTAGGAGCATTTGAACAAGCATAGGTTTGTTTGCCCCATATCAAACCTTGGTAAGGTGACAATGATCCTGGAACCATTTCCAACCACAGGAAAGATAAACCCAGCAGGCAGTAGGAATTTATGAAGGGAATATTGTGTTTAATTAACCTGGCAGCCTCCATATGGGCTTGGTGGACCAGGCAGAGCAGTGGATGGTCCAGGCTTCATCAAGACCAAGTAAGTGCTCCACAGAGACCCAGGGACACAGCCAGGTCTGTCCAGGGGGCGCAGACACTCATCTGGGTCCCCAGGCCCTGGTCTGTCCCTGCTGCCACCCACAGCTGGGGAACCCTTGTTTCTGCAGTCACGTTTCCAGTGCACACCCTGACAGGTCTTTGCCTTCACCTCGTCCCACCTGGAGTTTGCTGTTGATTGGACACAGAGGTCTGGAATGTGAAGCACAACAATGGGAAGGCAGTTGGATATAATGTGATCAAAGGACCCATGGCAGTGATGGGGCACATGGCTCAGCCCAGTGACACCTGCTTACACAAAACTTATTCCTCTTATGCCCTTTTCCCTTTATTTTCCCATATTTACCCTCCCCAATCCATTTTGTTATCGCCTTTCTCCTGCCTTTGGTCCTTCCCTAAGCATCCCTTATGAAGTCTCATACAACTCCACACTGCTCTTAAAATACGCCACAATAAATTTTATGGTGTCTCCAAATGCCCTCCCCTGGCATCCCGTAAGTTCTATCCTCCTGTAGGCTGTAAGTCCCCTTATTTTTCATGCCTTTTTGGGGAGGAAATTTATTTCCTTGACTTCATCTCACATCAGGAGCACAGGGCAGCCCCTCAGTTGTCCCAGGAGGTGCTTTAAGTTCTCCCTTGTTGCTGTCTGTTGCCTTTTCCTTGTGTTTAATGAGATTTACCATTAGTCAGATAGCCTGACTCCAACTCCTGGGAACCAGGCATAATTTCAACTAAAAATTCACTTTCCACAAGACTCTAATTTTCAGAGGAAACTGTTCTTCTAGCTGTAATTAGGAAAATAAAACTGACCCCTTTTGCTTTGAAGCCGGCTCATCCTCCATGGAAACATTGGCAGGTTTAATTCAGCTGGAGGTGTTAGGGTGGTGTGAGTCCAGGTCTGCTTTAGCTACTGCCATGTCATGGAAAGTTTATTTTCTCACAGTGCAGTAGCTTTTTATTCCTATTTTTGTAGGCAAGTTTCTCTTATGTTATACTTATGTATAGTCTCAAACATATAGATATAGAGCAAAATTTCTGGGTGTTATGGGTAGTAGTGATGCCATGATGGTTTTTTGCCTTTTCTATTATACCCCTTTTATATACTTTTTCTATATTCTTAGTGCTTCTGGCCCACATTCTTAGACCCAATATTTTGTTAAGCCAAGAGACCAAACACCTTGGAAGCCTCATAGTGAGGGGTCAGAGAGCCCCAGACACCAAGGGCCTCTCTAGGACACATTCTGTAAACTGAGATAGGCCCAGCCAGGGGAAGGTTCCTCGGGCGGGGGGTTCACTCGAGCCTCTCCTTGGGGAATCTTTGATGGATGTGCTCATTTGTAAGGCCCAGAATGTGATCCCCGACTGCCCGTGGGTGTGCATTCCGTGTGCTCTGCGGGCATTGCCCCTGCCTGTGCTGCACCTAAGGGTCCTTCCATAAATACCCAGGGAAAAACCCCTTTTTCCCTTCTAACCATGTCTGGCTCTTAATTTTAAGACCAAAGAAAGGCATCAGTAGAGTATAAAACTACTCACGATAAAGTCCTAAGGATACTCCTGAGGAACCAGGCAATGTGACCCAACCACTCATAGAATCATAGAACCATTGAGGTTGGGAAAGATGTGCAGGATCACCGAGTCCAAGCAGTGCCCGATGCCCACCTTGTCACCAGCCCGGAGCACTGAATGGCACGTCCAGGCCTTCCTTGGACACCTCCAGGGATGGGGATTCCAAACCTCCCTGGGCAGCCCCTGCCAAGCCCTGACCTCCCTTTCCATGGGGAAATTCCTGCTGGTGTCCACCCTGACCCTCCCCTGGCCCAGCCTGAGGCTGTTCCCTCCCCTCCTGTCCCTGTTCCCTGGGAGCAGAGCCCGACCCCCCCGGCTGCCCCCTCCTGTCAGGGAGTTGTGCAGAGCCACGAGGTCCCCCCTGAGCCTCCTTTTCTCCAGGCTGAGCCCCTTCCACAGCTCCCTCAGCCTCTCCTGGTGCTCCAGCCCCTTCCCCAGCTCTGTTCCCTTCCCTGGATATGCGTGAGATGTACAAGAAAGGAAATAAAAGCAGAGAAAAATTAAGTACTTAGCATAAGATATGTCTAACAAAATATTTAGACTAGTCAGTCATTATCTCATAATTAAAAAAAAAAGTCCAAAGAAAAGCAAATGAAAAGTTGTCTTTCAAATAGGTATTAAAATGCTAATGTTTCATGCTTCTAATGAAGGTTCTAATAAGACTGGAAGATCAGAGTGATTGTAACGGGTGAAATACCAGTTCCCATTTTAGCTGTCATTTTAACAACATCATTTTGTGGTTCTGTTAGCTTGTTGGAGCTCTGTTGATCCCAATGTATTTCATTTCCTCTCTGAGTGTCTGCCTGTGTGAGGCAATATTGTTCCAGTGTGAAGTGTCTTCATCTCTGTGCAAGTGCTTGAATTGATCTTTAATCTTTTCTCCAAATGAATTTTTCAAAATTATTTTTGAATGAGCTTTTAGTGCCCGCGGAAGGTGTGAGATGTATTTATTCACATTTTTTTCTCTTTTTTTTCTCCCTGAGTCAGGACATGAGGTGCATATCTCATTCTAAATGGCTATTTCCTAGATAAAAAAGTCTCTCCCATTAAATCCAAGGCTGCAACAGTACAGATTTCCCCATATTAACTATTATAGCCCAGGCTATTAAATATCTCAGCACCTCACACCTGTAATGTTTCCTATGAGCTAAATAACTTCACAAACGACTTTGCACATTCATGAGAATTCCAGATCCACCTTCTTCCACTCTGTCACGTTCATCTTTAAATTTGATTTGCTTTGCATTCCTTCTCCCTTCTAACTGGCACTGATTTCAATCATTCTCCAGCAAAGAGTCTTGCCCATGAAAATATGAAGTGAAATTTTTATATTTTTTCAAAGGGGCAACAGGAGAAGTCCAGGGAGTTTAAGGTTGTCCTAGTGCAGTTCGGTTTTACCTGGTAAACACTGTATTCCATATGGATACTCCCCTTTTTTCACTGTTCACGAGGCGACAAAAACCACAAAGAATCCCCAAAACACACAGAAAATCCTTATTTATTTATTTATTCATAACAGAATTTTCAATTATTTCAGAATTGAAGTTTAATACTTAATCTTTTCAAAAAGGGGCATTCAGCTGCCAGTGGCCAAGGAAATATAATGGGACTAATGGAATTTACCAGGATTCCAGTTGGATGAAACGGAAAGGTTATCCCTTCCTGAAAATGTCCTGAGACCGTCACACCACATCCCTGCTGTGATTTTCCTTTATTTTTTTTTTCAGTAAACAACACTTTCTCATGCAGGGACCACTCATCCATATTTAGAAAACAAAGAGGGGAAATTTCTATTACTCTGGGAGAATGAAAAACAAAGGAGCTAAGTAATGAAATTCCACAACCTCAGAATGGTTTGGGGTTGAAAGGACCTCAAAGCCCATCCAGTGCCACCCCCTGCCACGGGCAGGGACACCTTCCACTATCCCAGCTTTCTCCAATCCCCATCCAGCCTGGCCTTGGACACTTCCAGGGATCCAGGGACAGCCACAGCTTCTCTGGGCACCCTGTGCCAGGACCTGCCCAGACTCACAGCCAAGAATTCCTTCCCAATATCCATGTAAACATACCCTTCTCCAGCATTATTACTTCTTGTCATTTCCCAGTTTAAATTTTAGTTATGTCAACATTTCAGCCATTTTTGAAATTGTATTCCAACAGTTCATCTCTGCAAATTTTTGCTTTTGCTCCAGAACCATGTGAGTTCTCCTGTGGTTTACTCTGCATTACAAAGGGGCAGATGATGGAATTCTTACCTATGGTGGAAGGAAACCCTTTTTCCCAATGAGCCCAGTATCTTCACATCACAGCTCTTGATCCTAAACTCGGTGTTGCACATGTTCCATGTGCAAGAGCCTCTGCATTTTTCAGTGGGCCCTCTGTCCTGATTTTAGAAGAGAATTCTCTGCTGAGTGTGCAATTATCACACTTTAATAGACACCACCAAAATTACGCTATTGGATTTTTTTTTTTACCATTTTCC
>VZRO01004960.1:699259-723760 GCA_013397915.1 Daphoenositta chrysoptera | reverse complement strand
TCCCATTCCACCCCCTGCCACGGACCTTGAAAATTATTGCATTCCACCCCCGACTGTGGGTTGGGACATCTTCCACCAGACCAGGTTGCTCCAAGCCCCATCCAACCCGGCCTTGGGCACTGCCAGGGATCCAGGGGCAGCCACAGCTGCTCTGGGCACCCTGTGCCANCAGCCCCAGCTGTCCCAGGCTGGCTGCAGAGCAGAGGGGCTCCAGCCCTGGCAGCAGCTCCGGGGCCTCCTCTGCAGTGGCTGCAGCAGCTCCAGGTCCTTGTGCTGTTGTTCCCCAGGGCTGGAGCAGCTCTGCAGGTGGGGTCTCACCTGAGGGGGCAGAGGGGCAGAATCCCCCTCCCCTGCTGCCCACAGTCAGGGCTGTACCCAGCCCGTGTTCCTGGCCACAGCTGCCACTGAATGTCTGCAGGCAGTCACAAAGCAGCCATTTCCCTAAAAGGGTGAGCACCATTTGATAGAACACAGACAATGATGTGCCATTTCGCCACGTAATCCTTCTGAGCTCAGAGCCCCTGGGAGCTGAGGAAATCAGGATGTCCTCTTGCAAAGACCTGTGTCCTATTGCCATCTGCCCCTGTGCAGGTGCAAGTCCCAGGAATCCTGACTCCTCGTCTCTCCAGCAACTCATTTTTTTGCAGTGGCAGAGGTATTGCAAAAGGTCTGCATTTTTCTACGTTTCTGGTTGAAGAGTTTTGTTGACAGGAACAGGGGAGGCTGCAAGCTGTGGAGGTTGAAGGGACTGAGCTGTGGAGGGGAGGCAAAGAAGAACGGCGGAAACACAACGACAGTCAATACTCAAGCACCAGAAACCCTAGGAGACCTGTTTCCTTCTCTCTCCAGATTTGGGTGCCAAAGTTTCCTGCCTGGAAGCAATTTCCTGTGCTCCACTGTCTTTCACGTCTGCCTGTTCCTTCTCTACCACCACCTCCATTATTTGTCTGGAGATAAATCTTTCAGTCCCACTCAGGTGGCCAGGTGAGCCATCGTGGTTTTGTGCTGGCAGGCATCAATGGGAGTCACCAGCCCCATGTCTGATCTGCAGATGATTACAAAAGCATTTGAAACCCTTTATGCTTCCCCATTGCTTCCTCTTCCCGATTTCTACTTCCCTCTCCCTGCAGTTAATTGAGTTTTGCTCACCGAGAGCTGAACTTTCCGAACCAACGCATCCTTAATATTTAAATTGCTGTGCTGCAGGTAGCGGGGAGCTCCACATGGCACTGGGAAACCCACACCTCCCGACCCAGGGCACAGCCTGACACGGCAGGTGTAGAGGTGAGCCTGAATACTGTGCCCCAAGGACACAAGAGGGAGGATTGCCCTTGAGAGCAAAATAACTTGCATCAGCCAGAACACTCAGTGCTTCAGGCTCAGAGCTGCAGGGTCGTTAATAAACACAGACAGAGAGAGAGACAGAGAGAGGGCCCAGAAAGATCATACATCTGCATTATAACCCGTCATCACATGTGTTATTACCCTCGCACAAACTCTTATATATGGAATAGTCCCCCAACAGCCTCCTTGGGAAATAAAGTGTTGCCCACTGGAAAGAAAACATTCAATAAAGAGGTCATTTTCGTGAATAAGGCTTTGGAAATAGAAAAGTACTTTTCCATCATGAGTACGCAACAGTGAAGGACCCACACAGGGGGCAATAAAATCCGAATTAAATTCTTTTGGTATGTGCTTGATAATGGTATAGGACCACATTTGCACTTCTATATGTACATACCTAAGTGAGGTATCCCTTCTTTGCAGTTCCCCAACATCTCTTCTTGAGCCAGCATTTGTAAAATGATATTTCTATATTTACTTAAGCATCTATTTAAAGAGGAACCCCTCACAATTACTCACCACACAGATAGATGACACTGTTTGGCTGTGTTTATTTAGTTTCTATTAGTGATTGGCAAAAAGTCTATTGTGGCTTCAAAGCAGATATAGATGAATGACCCGTTGATCATAAAATAAAGTATGATGATCCCTTCTAGGCCTTGTGGAAAATGGCATGTAGAGGGGACACATATCATTATCTCCTCCTGTCACTTTGTGATATAATAGAAAATCCAGTCATACTGGTAGGTTTGGCTCAAAAGAAGATGTACATACAGCATTGGCAGGCTGTGGTGTAGAATAATGAGAGCAATTCAGGGGAAGCTGTTAGCTTCAAAGCATGAGTTCATTTGTCACTGCAGGTGAGACATCTTTCTACAAGTCCTCTGTCAGTGATGACGGACAAAATATGAGCCATCAGAATGTTAAGCTCAAATTTTTGGCTTGCTGTTACCTGCTGGTGCATGGTTCCTCCTCTGGGAACTCAAGCACAGGCTGTCCTCTGCTCAGCTTCACTCATCCAGAGCTTGGTCATGCAGTGATGTGGATGACACAGAAAGAGCAGCATCTGGACTGTGATCAAAGGCTGTACAAAAATTTACCGTTTGCCATCATGTATTTCACTGCCCAGAGTAGCTCTGCTCATGGAGAGCTTGCAGCATGCCTGGCTCGCCCTTTCTTTGGTTAGGTCATTGGGGCAAACACTCTTCAAGGCTGGCTCCAGGTGAATATAAATTAACACATTTTCAGCAGATTTAGCCTTCCAGGTGGGGTTGGTTGGGGCAGGAATTGGTGTTGTCTACGCTCAGAGGAGTTAGCAGCAGAATTGTACCATGGCACCCAGACACTCCTCGCTCAGGAAATACATCTGGTACTGACTTCCAAACTCTTCCTCGTGTGTAGTTCAAACCCCTCTCCCAAGTGGCACAAGCTAGAAGAGCAGGAAGACCTGTCCGTGTTGACAATCAAAGTTCACTCTACTGGGAGGATATTTTTGCTGATACTCACCAGCCCTGTCAGTCAAACCTCAAGCCCGACCGACTGGCCATGTCCTTTTCATTTCCCAGGAGTTGGTCCATGGCCCTCTGTTGTCACACCCACCCCCCCAGCTGCCGGGCCATCCATGGAGGAGGAACTGCTGCATCCTAGAGAAGAAGAAACCCTCCTGGGTTGTGAGGGTGCTAAGACTGATGGAGCATAATAACACCAACCACGATTTTCTTGCGAATTTTCAGAATGCTTTGGGTGAGATGAAGACAGAAGCAGAGGACTGAGTTATCTTTTGCTCACACCGTAGTCCTGTGCTTTGTTGAATGCTGTGCAAACCTGATATACACAGCCAAAGCAAGAGCCCAGTGCGATTATTTAAAATGAGGTGCCAAAATAACCTAAAGTACATTTCATGTGCCTGGGAACAAGACTTGCTCACGAAGGAGGTAGAGCACTCTCAATTATTACTGATATCAGGGAGAGCTTAAAAGTACTTAGAACTTTTGTTGTGGCTAGAACTCCCCTGAACGACAGAGGTGTCCGTGCCCGGACAGTGGGGTTTGGTCTGTGAGACACAAAAGGCACCTTGTTTTCCTCACGGTGACCTTGCTGGAAGATGAGTGAAGTGAGCAACAAAGGGGAGAGATCTTGGGGAGAAAGTCCAGGGAAGAAAGAAGGGAGACGTGTCTGCAGCCCAATTTCAGTCCCAGTGCATACCTCATGCACAGGACTTGGTCTTAAGGACTTTAACAAAAGAGTTACCAACCAAAAATCTTTTCAGGGGGCCATGTGTGATTGTAGGATATGCACAACAAACAGACCCTTCCTGCACTTCCTTGTGGGCGAGCTTGTCTCTTCTGGACAAGGTGAACCCAGGATTGTTTTTGGCCCCAGAATCCCAGTCTAAGTTGCAGGATATTTTTATTTAAAATTGGGAAATATGCTTCTGTATCACACTGGCACTTTTGTTAATTTTTACCCCAGATCTGTGGTTTCTTTCCTCTGAATTGTCAAATGCTATAAAAGACACGCACATAGACATATAGTAATGTATATACTACTGCTGTCAGTCATGATATATCCTTTCCTTATACTCACCAAGAAGACTCCTTGCAGACTCTGGCTTTGCTGAAGGCTGTCCTTTTCCAGTTGGGACTTACTAATGTTAAACAGTTAGATGCCGGATGAATTTCGTTGTTTTTGATGCCTTTTGATGATGCTGCTGTCTGAAGGTTATCTGCTACAGTGATTTCATAATCCTTTTGAGTCTCTTTCATATCTTCAAAAGGCAGGAAATAGGGTTTTTTAGCTATTCAAGAGCCACTCGTCTGCAGGTAAAGAATTTAACAGCTTGTGGGAGTGCTACTTAGTGCCAGCAATAATGTGATTGATCTTTCCTGGAACTGAAAAAATGATTCTTAGAAGTGACATTGTGAAAGGCAAAAATTGAGATATTTTCTTTCACTTGTCTACTAGGAACCCTTAATAGAAGAAAATAAATACCTAGTATTGAAAGGTGACCTGTCTCCTTGCATTTTCATGGCAGAATTCAATCGTTAACTTTTTGGGGGCATTGGTGGTTTTATTTGCTTTAAGACTTGGACTAGAAAAGGAACAGCTTGCTCAAGGACTTTCTAATTTAGATGTTTTTAGTAGAAAAAGAAACATGTTTAGAGTTAACTTCATTTTCTTTTTTGGGGACAGGAGGATTTAAAAGCAAAACCCAAACTGCATATACTATTGTATGACATACAGATCCAGATGGTTAGACTGGCTTATCTTTTTTCCAGGATTTGTATGTGCTGAGCCCCAGTACATGATTTTGGCATGTATCTCACTATTTTTTCATTCAGAGCTACCTGATGAGCCCTTCTTGTGTAAGCACTGATAGTTTTTCCTCTCAGCCTCCAGGAGCTGAACTGTTTTATCTCAAGGGCTGCCTTCCCATCCCAGGCACAAAAAAAAAAAATAGGCAGGAAAACACAGCTAAAGTGTTGCAAAATACGCAAATCAAACGATATCCACAGTTTTGACTGAGCAGACTCATGGCTTTGAGTAACCTGGTCTAGAGCAAAGTGCCCTGGCCCATGGCAGGTCGGAACTGATGATATTAAGGTCCCTTTCTACCCAAACCAGTCTGGAGCTCGAATTATCACATAGAACACTTGAATATGTTGCTCGACTGGCTTCTGGTCTCCCACAGTACAGTGCTTTGGATTCTGGAGTTGATTTTGTCTGTCAAATGACTACTCAAAGACTCATCTTCCCGCACTTCAGAAAAAAAAAATAAATACCTTTTGTAGGTTAGAAACATCTCCATAGCTAAACATGTCTACCTATCATACATAGAATATGGCCTTTCTCTCAAGAAGATATTTGTGGAGGCAGGAGCTCACTGGGAGGGGGTTTTTGTCCCAGGAGAGCTTCCTAGCACACTGTCCCCGATGAAAAGAGCTCCTGAAACCATGTTTCCTGTGGGTAATCCTCCAAGGAGCTGGGCGACAGATTAGCTGACTTCACGAGCTTCTTTCTAAGCCTCATTTCACATTTAGTTTCTTAAGAGGAAATGAGACTCCTATTATCTTGGTCTGATGCTCTCATCGGCATGAAAATTATGGCATGAAAATATTTACTAAAGCTTTTCTTCTGCCTAAAACAAATACAAAAAGAAATTCCATAGAATCACAGAATGGTTTGGGTTGGAACTTAGAGCTCATCCGCTTCCAACCCCCTGCCATGTCAGGGACACCTTCCACTGTCCCAGGCTGCTCCCAGCCCCAGTGTCCAGCCTGGCCTTGGGCACTGCCAGGGATCCAGGGGCAGCCACAGCTGCTCTGGGCACCCTGTGCCAGGGCCTGCCCACCCTCACAGACACCAATTCCTTCCCAATATCCCACCCAGCCCTGCCCTCTGGCACTGGGAAGCCATTCCCTGTGTCCTGTCCCTCCAGGCCTTGTCCCCAGTCCCTCTGCAGCTCTCCTGGAGCCCCTCCAGGCCCTGCCAGGGGCTCTGAGCTCTCCCTGGAGCCTTCTCTTGTGCAGGGGAACAGCCCCAGCTGTCCCAGGCTGGCTGCAGAGCAGAGGGGCTCCAGCCCTGGCAGCAGCTCCGTGGCCCTTTATTTCTGTTGTTGTTCTTGTTGTTTTTTTATTTTCGGACGTGCAGTCTGGATTTGCTCCGACCTCCCGATGTGTCCCAGCTCCTGTCAATGGTTTGGGATGATGCCAGAGCAGACCCCCTGACAGGAGACCTGCAGGTACAACACTTCCTGGCACAGCTTTTCCTCGCAGTTCTCCACTACCCGCTGGTGTGTACATCGAAGCGGGGGGATTATCTCTGCATATAAATGTTTATTTTAGCAAGTATGGCTGGGTGGTATTTTTAGCAGTGGTAGTAGTAGTAGTTTCATGCGAAAGCCTGTAGTTCATCCGCCTTTTCAGCCACGCATCTTATCTCCTAAACGTAAGTGGCTGCCGGGGGATATTGTACAATGTTGCCTTCATCGCCCAGCACTTAATCTACACGCGATTTATTTACTTTAGTAACTAGAGGAAGCAAATAACCTCTGAGTGTCTCGATTCAAGTAACTCCATTAGTGCTGCGTGATGAAGTATCACTCTGTTTGGACACTTTTCATCCTTCTTAAGAAAAAAATAATTAAAAGAAAAAAGCGCCAATCAAACAACAACAACAACAAAAAAAACCCCGCTAACCAAACAAAAAACCCGCACAAACAAACAAACCCAAACAAAAAACCCATACAAAAACCAGGACAAAAGCAAAATGCACAGCCCCAGGCAATGCATTTAGTGAGGCTCTCTGGCCTGACCTGTCCAGGTACCTGGCGTGGTGGAGGGCAGCCAGAAAGCAGCAACCAAAACAAAATGTCAAAGTCCTTATGAAAACATCTTCTTCCAAACCACTAGCATTGCTTGCTTTATATATGGCAAAACTGGAGAGGTGCTGTCTCTTACAGTGTTTATTTTTGCTGATATAATTAGCTTTACAACCAGTAATATTGCTTAGTAGTGACTTCCTTTTAAAAAAATTGTTGAGGCTGTGCAAATCTTCTTGGCTTTGTGTACATACAATGACTTGAACTGGTAGGACCCCAATGTACTAAGGCAGTGCTGCTAATTAATTCTTGGCTGCAGAAGTCCTGATAAGAGTAAACAAAGAGTGAAATTAGCTCAAGAGAAGACACAGGAATTCGCAGGCAAACCCACATCCTTCCATGATATCATTGGGAATCCGCCCATACTCCACCCATACATTTGACTGAGCCCTGGCCGAAGGCAAGAGAGCTGTTTTTTGGGAGGGTGAGCCGTGGATCCTAGAGAGGCTCAGTGTAATTTGCAGCCTGTAAGGATTTTATTCCCATTAGCTCGAAGAGCAAGATAATTTACATTTACACTTACATGGTGAAGCCAAAAGCCTGAACCCCACACCCACACTGGTCATCTCTGCACCACCCAGCAAAGCCCCTTGAAGCCTTTGATCCTGTGAGATGCCTGCTGAGATGCACAAAACGTTGGTCCTGTGCTGTTTCAGAGGCTGCTTGTCCAAAAACCTCTGTGCATGCTCAGGGAGGTGCTGTCAGTCTCCTGCTGATAGCAGTGCTGGGCTGGGCAGAGCAGAGGCAGCTGCTTGAAGGGTGCTCAAAATGATGCTCACTGGACATCCTCCCCCAAATCCTGCAGACCTGATACCATGGGTAAGGCTTCCCCAGTTTGCCTCAGTGCTAAACTGCTGCCAAAATGATGATTTTTTTTTTTCTTTTTATTTCCAAGGGGGGACTGCAGTGAGGAGATGGTGAGAGCATCACAGTGCTGGCATGTGTTGCTATGACATTGAAGTAATTGCTGTTACTTTCTCTGACAGAAATTAATTCTTTCAGAATTAAGTGACCAATTTTGCCAACACTCAGCTGCAGGAGGAAAGGAATTTTCTGTAATTCAGCAAATAGATGCACTTCCGATACACTTCCTATACTCTTCAATACTTACACCTCCACAACAGCAGCAAAGCATTTTTGCTGTTCCCACTGTTTGCTAACATCTTGCAGTTTGCACTGGGAAATTGTGGGACTGATGATAGAACATAACAAAATGCAATCTTGAAATTTTCCCTAAAGCACAGAAAGAGAGGAGTGGGAGAATATAAAGGTGCAAGGTGGCAAAATTATGTCTAGTCTGGCTACTTTGGAAAACAAATCCATTTCCCTCTGGATGGTTTCCTCTGTGGTTTAAGCCACAGCTCTTTGACTCAGCGGACACCTGGATGTTCAGATTTGCCATTTTTTACAACGTTCTTGACCACACTCCTGTCAGAGCCACTTAAGTATCAACCTGCAGGGCCTACGTTCTGTTTGCTCACATGTTTTATCCCAGCAAGAACTGTTACATAAAAACCTTGTCCAGGTAATACAAGGCAACAAGCAATTAGCTGAAACCCAGGATTGGGTAAAACTATACAATAATAAGGAGGCGGAGTGAGCCCTGGCTTAGTGAGCACTGGGAAACTTGAGTGGGTTTAATAAGGAGCCTGAAGCCTGGCTGTCCACTGCAGGTCATGGTGCTCCTGTGTCTGCCATACCCAAGGAAGCATGAGGTGTTTCCAGACAGTTCCTGACAGCCAGGAGATTACCAATCTGCTGACGGAAGAGTTCTGCCCAAATCCTCCTGTTTAGAAGGGGTCCCATTCAGGATCTGGCAGCTTTTGCCCATCTCCCCTCTTGGATCCCCTCTATACTAAAGAAATCTCTGTGGTAACTAAGGCTAAAAGGACTCCTCACCCAGGAGCTTTGGCTTTTGCTAAAAAAAGCAGCAACACCTCAGGTTTCTTAATTGTTTTACATTTATTTTGGAGTTTGACATTAAAGGAGAGAAGGGAATATGAAGGGAATATATAGTTTTCCTACCCATCTTGCAGATACTGAGGTTAAAGAGATTTGACTCGCAGGAAGACCACCCAGCCAGCTTGTGGGGGAGCTGGCAGATGAACAAAGCCCTCTTGATTTATTAGCAAGCATCCATCCTAGAAGATGTTGATCCTTCCTCCAGAGAAGGGGATGGACCTTTAATAGCACAGTTAATTAGGAGTTTGTTTTATTTTTTATTTTAACCAGGTCATACTGCACCCCAAAGACTTTTTGTATTTTTCTTTCTAGCACCTGGTGGAGGATGTTGGAAAATCCGACTGGCCTTTGGTGGCCCCAGATGCCTGAGGGCCTCTGCTTTGCCTCCAGCACTTTCCCCTGCCATGCACTGAGCAGGCTTCCTGTGTGAAACAGGGAGTCATTTTGCTGAGCTGTGTTTTAAAATACGGTTTGATGAGCATCTCGAATGTTTCCTTGAAATGCCCCCACCTCCAAGTCATCAGGATGACTTTGGAAAGCATCCAGAGCAAACAATCCCCATCCTCCCAGAGAAAGGGGCAGCCCTGGCTCCCTGCTGGGTGGCATCAGCCCCTCATGCCTCCGCCCTCTTTTCGGACATGAGCCCTTGTCCATTTCCCAAGTCCAGAACTGGGTTTTTGTTTCCATTGCTGCATCTCTGGAGTTCCCTCATCTTCCTGGAAACCTGTCCTAGATGAGTGAGGCTCCTGAATGTCTTTGGGTGATGGCAGCTCTCTGCAAAACACAGCTGGGAATTGCACCCGATGCACCCAGTGAGGAAATCCCAACAATATGGACTTTTCCATTAGGGCTGGAGCCCCTCTGCTCTGCAGCCAGCCTGGGACAGCTGGGGCTGTTCCCCTGCACAAGAGAAGGCTCCAGGGAGAGCTCAGAGCCCCTGGCAGGGCCTGGAGGGGCTCCAGGAGAGCTGCAGAGGGACTGGGGACAAGGCCTGGAGGGACAGCACACAGGGAATGGCTTCCCAGTGCCAGAGGGCAGGGCTGGGTGGGATATTGGGAAGGAATTGGTGTCTGTGAGGGTGGGCAGGCCCGGGCACAGGGTGCCCAGAGCAGCTGTGGCTGCCCCTGGATCCCTGGCAGTGCCCAAGGCCAGGCTGGACACTGGGGCTGGGAGCCGCCTGGGACAGTGGGAGGTGTCCCTGCCACGGCAGGGGTGGCACTGGATGGGCTTTAAGGCCCTTTCCCACTCAAATAATTCTATGATTCCGTGATGAAGTGATATACGCATGTGCTCAGACCCTCCTTCCTAAGACAAAAGCTGGGTGGCTTCCCAGCATCTCAGGAAACCCCAGCACAAGGAGGGGGGACTGCGTGGGAACCACAGACAAGGAGAAAACAGGGACTGGTGGCCTGAGGGGGAGGACACCTCTGCTGTTCAGAGTGGCTTGACCAGTGCATCTCTCTGCTTTACTAGAGAATGCATTGTAAAGGCACTTTTCAGCTTTTTCTACAATACAAGCACCAGTGCATGAGAGCAGCAGACAGAGCACTAAAATGGACCTCATAATTAAACACCAAAATGTTATATACACCTTCTTGTTTTCCAAGAATGGCTGGTAAATAAACTCAGGCCAACCACTGTGTGTTCTTAAAACCTGCAAAGCCTTTTCCAAGTATAAAATTTGTGATTTGAGAGCAAGAGTAGGATCTTGATACTTGGGTCATACAGGATAATCTGTAAATGACAGGTTAGAATTGCCATTGAACTGGAATTCTGAGTATCGTCAGAAATGATTTGCACTAAATAACCTATGAATTAGCTTCTGAGTCAGCTCAGCACGTACAGAAACAGAAAGGATCTATTTGTGACTGTATGCAATTGAAGAAAAAAACCTGTGGTAAAACCAGAGTCCAGTTCTCTGGGGTAATGGTTTGTGTACCCACAAATCCACCTGATCTCCTTCCAGTCCTTGGGGGGCAGGTGGGATGTGCCAAAAGTGAGTGCAGGAAAGGTGAATACACGATTCACTCTTTCCTGTTTCATGCATCAGCCAATACGTCTGGCAATCTTTATTGATTTGGCACCAGCCTTTTCTTTAATGGATTTCTGAAAAGTTCTGCTCTCAGTAGTTTGTGTTGTGAGCTGTTCTCTGGTGCTCGCAGAGCCCCAGCTCCTGTTGGTGAGAGTGGTCTCTGCTCTGTGGGCCTCAGGAAGTCCTGGCTTGGGCCAAGGTTTGCAGCTCTTGGCCATTATGCTGCACTTGATTCATTAGCATGTAAGTATGAAAAAGCTGAGCATCAATATATAATTTTTTTTTTCTTAAAAGAAGTCTCCACCTATCCCATGAAATGCCTGCAGCGTAAACAGCAAGCTTACAGGAAGGCCCAGTGCATTACTCCTGTGGCTGCTGAGAAATTGGAGTCCTTTTGTTGAGCTGATTTCCAGGTAGCAGGACAGTTTCTGATGTCAGACCTCCCATGGCTGTTCGTGAAATTATTTTGCTTTGCACAGTGAAAAATCACCTGACTGTCCCTGACATGACAGCATTTTCTGTCCTGATTCAAAAACGAAATGGCAAATACTTTTAAAATTGAATGCCAGGGAATAAAGCACATGGCAGGGCTTGGTTTTAAGGGGAAGCTGACTGGCACAGCACATACAGTAATTTTTATTAGTACGGCACAACTCCTCCATCTTCCAGCCTGTGAGAGATGTTATTGTGCCTCCAAAGAAGACAACGATGTTCCTGTTGTCCACATGTGGGTGGCTGTGGTTCAGCAGTGAAGACACAGACCCCTTAACCCATGGAAATTCACACCACTGGCCCCAGTTCCTGCACCGTGAATGTCACCTGGCTTTCAGAAACGTCGGCACACACCCCTGCCATTGGCTTGTAGCGTTTCAAAGGATAGCAAAATCAGTGTTTAAAGGGTCTCCCAGTGTGTTGAAGGTGTCCCTGCTCCTTGCAGGAGGGCTGGACTGGATGCTCTTTAAAGGTCCCTTCCAACCCAAGCCGTTCCATGGTTCCATAATTTCGGTGTGTTCTTGTTTTTCCCTCGGTGGTAGAGTTTACAAAAGGTCAGTAAAAAAAAAAGCACAACGTAACTCTGGTAACCCACAGCAAACTCCTCCTGCCGGAGCTCTGCAGAACCCACCTCCCCGTCTCCTCTCTGCATCCGTCTGCACCGAGTGTGCTCCGAGTCTGACACAGCCACCAGGGGACCAGGGGAGGTGGTTCGGTGGTCGCCGTGGGGCTTGTAAAGGTCCGGCAGGCTGAGCCCGGGCCCCTGGACACCGCACTGTCCAGGCAATGTGTGCCCTCCACCCCAGCCCCAGGGCACCATTCCCGGCATGACCCTTCCGTGAGAAAGCTGCTAACTCCACCTGATGGTACACGCGGCGGGTGGAGATCATGTCTGGGTGTCCTGCTGAGCCACAGACCAGAATATGAGTTATATTTAATTAGCATTTACTCATCAGTGCCTCAGGTATTCCTCTCGCCTCTAACCCTGCTGTGGGCAGCAAGAGCTGCAGAACATTTTGAAGAGCTTGGCTGCCCCTAGATCTCTACACAGCTCAAGGAGGGACTCGTCCAAGGTGACCCGAGGCACAGCAGCATCATCCCAGCATTATGGGGACCTGGTTCTGAAACACAGGCTCCAGGTGGAGATGGACTGAGTCCCCTTAGGAGGGGAGCAGGGATGGAAGCTTGCCAAGGATGCAGCCTGCTCAATTCCCCTACAAAATATAAACCCCTTGTCCTGGCTAACGAGACCTTGCAGGGGAACAGCTCCTCTGGTGCTGGAGCACCCTTGCAGACCTTTCAAACACAACATCACTTAAATCCAGCAGTTCTCCTTGTTTCATGTATCACAGAATCACAGAGTGGTTTGGGTGGAAAGGACCTTAAAGCTCATCCAGTCCCACCCCCTGCCATGTCAGGGACACCTTCCACTGTCCCAGGCTGCTCCAAACCCTGTTCAGCCAGGCCTTGGGCACTGCCAGGGATCCAGGGGCAGCCACAGCTGCTCTGGGTAACATGTGCCAGGCCCTCATCACCCCCACAGGGAACAATTTCTTCCCGTTATCTACTCTAAACCTACTCTCTGGCAGTGTGAAGCCATTCCCCCTGTCCTGTCACTCCAGGCCCTTGTCAATGGTCTCTCTCCATGTTTTTGTCGGCTCCTCCATGCACTGGAAGGCCACAACTAGGTCACTTTGGAGCTTCCCCACTCCAGGCTGAACAATGCCAATTCTCTCAGCCTTTCCTGATACCAGAGCTGCTCCATCCCTCTGCTCATCCTGGAGCCTCCTCTGGATGCTCTCCAGCAGCTCCAGGTCCTTCCTGTGCTGGGACCCCCAGGCTGGAGGCAGCTCTGCGGGTGGGGTGTCCCCTGCGCGGGGCAGGGGGGCAGAAGGGCAGAATCCCCTCCAAGCACATGGACAGGGGGATGGGGTCAGCCCAGTCCCTTCCCCGGGAGGCTTTGGGTTCGAAGGCAACCTGAGTTCAGCAGCCCTGTTCCCCACCAACAGGTTTGAATAAGTTATGGGCTGAAAACCTGGAACATTTGTTCTGGTGAATATTAATGTAGATCCCTGGGTGCTGATGTTTATCTGACCAGGCTGTTTAAATAATTGGAAAGTACGTGCATGAGTTCAAAGCCATCAGCTAAGCTGTTGCCTTCCCCTGCCCTTATCCGTGTGCGTGTCAGGGGAGGCAAGCTCCGTCAGCCTGATGTTTTGACTTTGGGCAGCTTCAAAGGCCTCTGCGAATGCATACAAGGTGCCTGCCTGCACAAAACACCCCTGCCCGCACAAAAATGAGCAGGAAAGAATTGTATAAAGCTGGTTTCTTTTCTTTTCTTTTCTTTTCTTTTCTTTTCTTTTCTTTTCTTTTCTTTTCTTTTCTTTTCTTTTCTTTTCTTTTCTTTTCTTTTCTTTTCTTTTCTTTTCTTTTCTTTTCTTTTCTTTTCTTTTCTTTTCTTTTCTTTTCTTTTTTTTTCTTTTCTTTTCTTTTTCTTTTCTTTTCTTTTCTTTTTCTTTTCTTTTCTTTTTTTTAATTTGCCTTTCCTTAACAAGCACTGATGGGCCACATGCAAACCTTGCCTTCCCTTTTTACTCCCTACAGCCATGTGGTTGTTGCAACCATACTGATAATTTAAACATCTCATGCTTCAGGCAGGTCCTTGATGACAAAAAAATTAATATTTTAATTAAAGTGGTTCAGACAGAGTCTCTCTCCCTCACTCCTCAGATGCTGGTTTTACAAAGGACATTTGTTTATAAGGCTCAGCTGGATTTTTCTTAAGAAGTTCCCTAAGCATTTCAGTTGCCATCTGTGCACCTTTGTTGTTCAAGTGCATTAGCAGAACTTCCCCAGTTCCATCTAAATTGATAAATTCATCCAGTCCCCACTTGATATCACCTCAGAGCAGCTGTTTGTGGAGTTGTTTAATCTCCATTAGGACACTGTGGTTAAAAGCCAAGCTTGCATCCATATGAAAACGTGGCACAAGCAGGATGCTCTGCCTCTGCGGGTCTTTCCAGGCCAGGGGTGGGTGAGGCTGTTCAGAGCTGGATATTTAACATTTCCATGAAAACCAGGCTGGCTGCATGTCTCCCTGGAAACCTCGTACTGCCTAAAGAGGACAATCTGCTTTCCCTGGTGTTTTGCAGCCACAGGTTTTTTTTTTCCCCCACACAAAATTGATTTTGGGACGTGCAGAGATCACCGTGGTGGGGTACCTAGGGCAGAAGCTGGGAATCAGACTGGTGTTTATTCAAGGAAATAGGTTCTGTGAAAGCCTTTCTCTTAATCACCTCAAGTGCTTCTGAAGGGATCTATGTTGCACCTTGTTTTGTCTGCAGGCAACAAGATGTGGACGGTTAGGCTCTCTTTAAATTACATCTGACAGAGAAAAGGAATCTAGATTATTTTTAAATCTCCTTATTTTCCTTCTACATCTTCCAATCCATTTTGTCAGTGACAGCTGGGGTGAAATGACCATCACAGAAGTTCCTCCCCAAGGTTAATTAGAGGGAAGAGAAATTGTTTTCTCTAATGTTTATGTGGTAGAAAAAATAAGAACTACTTTTCTCATTTGTTCTTTGATAATTTTCCATCAAACAAATGAACTGGACATGAAGAATCAAGCTTGCTCAGTGTTAGTGTCTCAGTCCTCTCTCCGAGTGCAATACTGTTGGGATCAGAGCCAGGAATCACTCTTTTAAGTGACCTGATGCTCTGGGAGAACAATTTCTCCTTGTAACACAGCTGGGTTTGTCTTTGTGCTCTGGCCCTACTGTAGACAACAGCATTTTTATCATCAGCCTCGAAGGATTCATTGATCTCAAAGGATTCAGGCTTCCAGCTCCTGTATTTCGATCCACATTAGGTTTTGGCTGGGCTGTTCCTAACAGCCCTTCAATTTAAGGAACTCCGTTTCAGCCACCAACTGCAACTGTCTGCCCTTGAGAAGGTCCATCCTTCCCAAGCCATGTGTCCCACGAGGAAAGGGCAAGGAAGCAGTTGCACGGTGCTGTCAGCCAGGCAAAGCAGTGAGCAACCCAAAATTTCTGTGTCTGTGTCCCCTGTGGCCCCAGGAGTGATGAAGGTGGAGCAAAGAGGACGGACCAGCCTCTCCTTTCAGGATGGCACAGTGGGATGCAATGTAATATAAAATATAATCCTATAGGGCCAAAAGCTGCATGGTTTGGGTGGAATTCATCTCTCCCAATTGTATCTAAAAATTAAACCCCCAGACTGAAGTGATTGCCCACACCTTAAATTACAGCTGGGACATTCACTCAGGACCATCCCCTCAGCTGACATGGATGCCATGGCATCCCTCTCCACAACCCTGCACCTGCAGTGGATGCAGAGAGCCCTGAGACAGCCCAGGATGTGCTGCTGGAGCAGCTGTGGCTGTGCTTTCCTGTATCCTCCACCTCGTCCGCAGTAACCAGGCAATATCACTACACTGAGCAAAGGGGATCAGATCAGAATATTTGGTCTATGGAGTAGAACAGCAGCATCTTTCCTGTCACCCCACCTGGGAGCAAGCTCTGTGCTCAGGCACCACCATCAGCACCATCATATTTGTTCTCATTTCACTGGGCAGCTCCTTTCTATGTCTGGAACCTTCTGTCCAGACAGAGGCACTTACGGTTTGAAACACAAAATGGTTTGTATTGGGAGGAACCTTAAAATCACCTGTTCCACCCCCTGCTATGGGCAGGGACACCTCCCACTGTCCCAGGCTGCTCCAGCCCCAGTGTCCAGCCTGGCCTTGGGCACTGCCAGGGATCCAGGGGCAGCCACAGCTGCTCTGGGCACCCTGTGCCAGGGCCTGCCCCCCCTCACAGACACCAATTCCTTCCCAATATCCCAGCCAGCCCTGCCCTCTGGCACTGGGAAGCCATTCCCTGTGTGCTGTCCCTCCAGGCCTTGTCCCCAGTCCCTCTGCAGCTCTCCTGGAGCCCCTTCAGGCCCTGCCAGGGGCTCTGCGCTCTCCCTGGAGCCTTCTCTTGTGCAGGGAACAGCCCCAGCTGTCCCAGGCTGGCTGCAGAGCAGAGGGGCGCCAGCCCTGGCAGCAGCTCCGTGTTCTCCTCTGCAGTGGCTGCAGCAGCTCCTTGTCTTTCCCATGCCGGGCTATCGCTGCTGCCAACTCTCCACCATTAACGGGGCCCCCGCGCTGTGGTGGCTGCGAGGGCCCGTCCTCACTCAAGCCCTACAGCAGCACGGCCGCTGTGCCGACAGACTGGGGAAAGGACGTTTCTCTGCTGCCTCCTCTAAGGATTTTTTGGGTTTTTTCCCCCAGGTGACTCCCTGAGTGCATTACTGAGACTCCCTCTCCTCACGCCACACACACCCCAGCCCCCGGGGAGCCGCCGCCGGGGCCCTGCGGCCGCGCAGCTGATGGCGAGCCAGGGCTGTGGGGAGCAGACACACACCGCGCCCGCCGCCCGAGGCACCGGCCCAAACGCTGCCACCCGGGGCCGTCTGGGGAGAAAAGCACGGACACAGCTCTGGGGTGAGTTGGTATGATCTGAGGGAAGCAAGAATTAAAGTGATGGAGTGTGGTGCCTTCTGGGTGCGGAGATGGGCCTGTCCCCTGCCCCCACCTATGGGCAAAACACAAAACTTCAAATAATATTTGTTGTGCCAGTAGTGGCTTTTCAGCAAGAATTTAGAATTATGAGTGTGAGCACATATCATGAAGGGTGAAACACAGTAAAATGAAGCAGCTCAGCTTGGGTTCCCCTCGGAAAGATGTGAATGGGGGCATCCTGTCTGTCCCCTTTCTGCTGGGGCACTGAGGGCTGGACCATGCACAGCAGCAGCTTCGTGGAGTCCCACCCCTAAGGAGAGGGGAGCACCCAGGATTTGTAGGTGCTTGTGATCAAAAGAAAGACAAAAACCAGAGGGTCTGCAAAATCTTAGAAGTTTTATTGGTAAATTACACGCTTGTCATGGAAACTGGCGTGTTACTCCCTGATATCCCAGTGTAAGCACACGGCAATGGGATTTAGGTAACAGGGTAGAGTGAAATGGAAGACAGAGATGAATTGAACAGGGAAAGAGAGAAAGGAAGGAAAAGGAAGAAAGAGAAATCCCCAGTACTGGCTCCAGCAGTGATCCATCCAGCTGATGGGATGCCCAAAGTCCTGTGTGTGCCATCCAGGCTTTGTGGGGGTACCTTTTATATAGAAGTTTTCCTCATCTGGAGGGAAGTTTCTCACTTTTTGTGCAAATCAGTTCTCATGCACAGCCCATTCTTTTGGACCTTTCTGGAAACAGTTTAGAGCCTTCAGACATCTTGGGTGGTCTTGCCCCTCTACAGCCACAGATTCACAGGATCCGTGACATTGGAAAAGACCCCCAAGGCCATCAAGTCCAACCTGTGACCAATCCCCACCTTGTCACCAGCCCAGAGCTCTTAGTGTCACGTCCAGGCCTTCCGTGGACACCTCCAGGGATGAAGACTCCAACACCTCCCTGGGCAGCCCCTTCCAAGGCCTGACCACCCTTTCCATGGGGAAATTCCTGCTGATGTCCACCCTGCCCCTGCCCTGTCCCAGCCTGAGGCCGTTCCCTCTGCTCCTGTCCCTGTTCCCTGGGAGCAGAGCCCGACCCCCCGGCTGCCCCCTCCTCTCAGGGAGTTGTGCAGAGCCACAAGGCCCCCCTGAGCCTCCTTTTCTCCAGCCTGAGCCNCTGCAAGAGGTGTGGGTGACCCCAGTTCTGAGTCCTGGGGAACCCCATCAGTGCCCAGCCCCAGCTGGATGTGGCCCCATTCCCTACCACTCCCTGTGCCTGGCCATCAGCCACTTCTGAGCTCGGCTAAGAATGAACCTGTGCAAGCCAAGGGCTGCAGCTTTGCCAGGAGAATGATGTGGGAGATGGTGTCAAAGGTTTGCTAAAGTCCACGGCCACTTCTTGACCTCATTCCTGTGCTGAGCCGGGTTGTGCTTTGCCCCAGGAGCCAGAACAAGGTTTATCCCAGAAAAGTGCTGCCCTTCCTCCGTGTGGCCCCATCCTGGTCTTCCTTATGCGTGTTCTTACCAACAACCTTTGGCTGTTATTCCCAACAACCCCCAGCTGGCTCCACAGCCATGCAGCTGTCAGCATTTGGGACATGCACATCATCCCCTCACCTTCTGGGCTCCTCCAAGCTATGGCAGGCAGTGATTGAGCAAGAAGAAATTCGAGCTTTGCAATGAGAAATTATGGGGAGACCCAAAACCCCAGCAAAAATAATGTCCCCAGCTGGCCAGGCGCCATCATGGTGCTCCCAACTTCAGGGCAAGGGGTGGGATTGTTCAAAAATAATGAGAGGATGTTTGCTTCGCTTGCAGCAAGCATTTGTCAGGCTTAAGGGCATTGCTCAAGGGGAGTGTTGACAACAAAATATGATTATTCGGCATTTCCGTGTCATTTTACATTTTCAAGATGCCTTTCAGGCACTAAACAGACATTAGACATGAGCTAATCTTTTGTTATACCTTCTCTGCAGCCGTGAGATGGGATTAGGGCTCAAATTGGGTGGGTATTGAAGAAAAAATAAAAGGAATTAATTAAAAATACTCAAGTGCTTTTAACAAATTTTAAAGCATTCGTACCATGGTCCATGTGTTATGGACAATAATGAGCACTCACGCACTTCACATCAGGTTTGTAAAGAACATCCTGGGCAATGCTGAGTCAGTGCAATTCAAACCTAGTCAAAGGGGTGGCAAAAATCACAGAATCCCAGAATAGTTTGGGTTGAAAGTGAGCTTAAAGCTCCTCTCATTCCAAACTCCTGAGATCTTGGTTCACCATCTGCAACGTGTGGATGAAAGGACTTGCACAGCAGACACTGATGTTGGAAAACACCCAGATTCAGTAATGAGGATTATTATACAGAGGCCCTCTCTAATGAGTGATGCAGGTTAATTGCACCTCTTTAGTTGAAGATTGCGGGTTTTTGTGTCCTTAGTGGGTTATAGTGTAAATGGCATTGGGTAGCTGAGTGGTCAGCAGCACCTGTGTGTGATCCCAGAGGGGACAGCTGCAGGGTGGCCACTCTACAGGGCAGCTTTCCCAAGAGATAATTCCCGGGTTTCATGGGAATAATCCAGTTTCAGGGTCTCTCTGGACCACATGCCAGCCTGGCTGCGCCCCGAGCATCTCCGACAGGAGGGAGAGATCGTCCCTCCCAGCAGGCCTGGGAAGGTTCTCAGCAGCTGTTGTTTCTTCAGTGACTAATGGCTCAAGGAACCTGACTTTTGGGTTCAGTGTTTTCAAACCAGGAGTCAAAGGCCTGAGTAACTTCCCCAAGGCAGAGAGTGACCCTGCGTTGACACGGAGCTGGACCACAGGAGGGCTTTTGAGGCCAGCGCCGGCGTCACCGAGGGTGAAGTGACTCCTCTGACAGGAGATGGACAGCAGTGATGATGCTGGGAGCTGACTCAGGAGATCCGGGTACGGAGTCCAGCCCCTGAACCACAGCTCTCTCCTGCCTCTGATCCTTTCCACAGCGTGGCTGCCACGGAAGATCCAGGCAGATGTTCTGGGAAGCAGAGCAGCACCAGGCTACTTCTGGTGACCTCAGCCACAGAAATGAGGGTCACCACTGACCCCAGGACAGCATGGGGTGGTGCTGCTCAGCACCACGGGGCTACTCTGTGTCCTCAGACCCACAGCAGACCTTGCCAGGGGTTAGGGCATCACTTGCAAGGGGATTAATTGACCCTGATGGTCCCTCATGTTACAGCACCCCAGCCCATTGGTCAGTGGCCCAGCCTGGCCGGGAGGTGCTGGTTCCCCAGTGACGGGGATGGAGGGGGAGAGCTGCACACTCGATAATCCCCAGCCAGGAGACTGCCAAGAGGAAATGCACTTCCCGTAAAGCAGGCACTGTTACCGACTTGTTTGCTGGAATTGCTTGAGTGGTAATTATGCTCCCTTAATATTGACATATTTAAATAGTTTCCAAGCATAATAGGAGTCCTGCCCCGCTCCTTCCACCTCCTTTTCCAAATTTCTGTGGCAAGCTTTCACTTTGAACAAGAGATTATCTGGAGGGGTGTGACTTGCCCACATCTTGTTTACTGAACAGCAGTCCAGATGTTCCTCTCTCTCTCGCGGTGCCCTCGGTGTGCTCAGTGTCTGGTGTGCTGCCCATGAAGGAGCCACAGGGGTCTGTCATGCAGGAAAGAAGGTCTCTATCTCCATTGTGCTGCCTCACATGCGAGCGTGCTGGCCGTGACCCCCAGCTCACGCCGGGGTGCTGACGGGGTAGCGCGCAGCGGCGTCAGCGCCAGTCGCACATTTGTGTTTCATTCATTATGTTCCGAGACATTCTGTCCCAAGCACAGCAGCCAAAAAAGGCCATTCCCTTCTTACGTTGCTCCGTGCGTGGGCCACTCTCATGAATGCTGCAGAAGAAGGATTCATTTTCCCAGGAAAAACAAGTTATGCTAGAAGCATGGTGGAAACCTCGGCTACTCAATGCCCTGAGTGGCCCCCTGGGTTCCACTCTCTGCCCAACAGCCCATGCACAAATTTATCTTGGGCAGACCCCCAAATTCGATACCTTTCCCCCCAGAATAAATTCCCTTTTCTCCCCCACTGCACTGCTGCAGTTTTTGGTCCCTGTCTCCCTCTGAGCATCCATCCAGAGCAATGTCCAGGCATAGCTTATACAGACTCCTGCTCCTCCCAGTTCTGGGCAGCCTCTGGGTGGTCTGGTCTCTGCAAACCTCTCCCTGGGTTTTCCTCTCCACCCTGAGGAAGATTTTTCATAGAGCCACAGAATGCCAGAATGGTTTGTGTTGGAAGAGACCTCAGAGCTCATCCGGTGCCACCCCCTGCCACGGGCAGGGACACCTTCCACTGTCCCAGGCTGCTCCAAGCCCCAGTGTCCAACCTGGCCTTGGGCACTGCCAGGGATCCAGGGGCAGCCACAGCTGCTCTGGGAAACAATCTTTTCTGTCACAAGTGCTGGCTGACCCCAGAGGCAACCCCTGACCGATGCTGCTCCACGCCCAGGGTCAGTGTGGCCTGGACACCCTGTGGGGCTGCTCTCTGGGGACAGTGGTAGTGGCAAGGGACCCACAACCCTTTCCACCAGGCAGGACCCAGGCACCTTGCAGAGCACATCCTCTCCTCCGAGAGGCAGCAGCTGTGCCACCATCAGTCCGCACTCTTATCTGAGGGTCTGTTCTGCTGGAGCTGAGCATCAATTTGCTGCATTGCCTTGGCATGTAGGCATCTTCACCCTTGCTTGGTGAAAGCCAAAACAGGAAAAACTCTCACGCAGGCCTTGAACCACCAGGGAAATTGCTCAAAATCACTCAAATGCGAGAAATTTCCCTGGGAATTTCTGTAAAGGATGGAGGAGAGACTGCTCGTCTTCCCAGGGCCCTGGTTGTGTTGCAGTTGCTTGCCCAAAAGGAGGTGTGTGTGCATTTTTAGTATGTCAGAGGGATGAGAAAGCAAAGAACAAGCCAGCAAAGCACCAGGGAGGTTCCAGAAAGGGATCTGGGGAAATGCAGCGTGAGGCGAGGGCGCGGGGAGGCTCCCGGCTGTGCAGGGGTGGCTCCAGGCAGGCTCAGGCTTGGGCTCCAGGCTGTGGCAGCCAACGTGGTCCTGTGGTGTTCGGGGAAATGGGACTTCACGTACTTTCCCCATTAATACACAGAATTGCATCAAAGAAATACCTGGCTGTCATCATCGGCGTATCCTCCCAGAGAAAATGATCTTGGCAAGGCCTGGAGCAGGCCCAGTGTCTCAGGCCAAGAGCCAACAGAGTGTTCAGTACAAGTTTCTTCATCTCCCTGTCTTTCGTCATCTCCCACACGCACCCCACCAAGTTGCCACCCCAAGGGTTACTGTTGAGGTAGGAGAAAGCTGCTAAGCAAAGATACTCTTAAAGCTTGGAGGGGCAGTGCTGCAAAGGCATCAGGAAAAACCACAACCCCTTTCTACCTGTCCTGAGCCTCACCCCTCTCCACCTGGCCTTAAACTGGGAGTGCAGAGTGACAAATCCTCTTCTGAGTCTCTTACATCAAGAGGATTCGATGGACAACTTCAGGTCCCCAAGGTCCATGATGGGGCTGGGGGCACTGACTGGGAAGAAGGTGTAGCAGGCCACTATTCCCAACTTCATGAGCCCCAGATCTGAGCTCCAGACCAAAGGAAAAAGCCCTGGATCCACGAGCCAGGTCTCTGCAGGCTGTGATTTGGAACATTTCAGGGATGCTCTCCATCCTACTGTACCTTTTCTAAGGGAGGAGGTAGGGTAAGGGTCTGCCCCAGCGTGGGCAGCTGCTGTCCTTGCTGCTGGCTGCTGCTGCGGCACACCAGAGAGATGAAAGGCTCCCCAAGACCAGCTCCTAAATTGTTTTGACCTGAAGAGGACTGTCAGCCCTTGAAGGTTATCAGAGCCAGATGTGATAGTGAAGCACACCGGTACGAACAAAGCTTTTGATGTCTGTTTACTGCAGAGCAGCCCAAGGCCACGGGGCAGGACAGGGGATTGCAGGCCTACGTTGGAGGAAAGTTTTGGAACTTGATGCCCAAGGCTGCGGTTGAGCTGCCCTGGCGTGAGGGTTGGGGAAGAAAGGGATTTCTTCCTTGCTCTTAATTTCATCAGGAGCAGAGGGTTATACAGCAGCGGGGCAGATGGAAATGTCACAAGAGCGAGGCTGGCAGCTGCACAAACACCACTCACCTGCCCTCACTTAATGCTCACAGCCACAACATAAACACTGGCACAAGATAACGGAGGAGGCGAATCCAGCGCCGGCAGCCTCGGGACTCTGGACGTGCTGTCCTGGTCCTCCTTGCACCCCCCGATGCCTGAAAACGCCTGGTGTCACCTCAAAGTCCTGCCCCAGGCACAGCTGAGGTGTCACCTGTGGCCACTACTTGTCCATCGCCTCTTTGTAGTGTTCTCCAGGGCACCCACCCAAACCCAGCCAGTGCTGTGCTCCCACTCGTGGCCCTTCATCAGACAGGGTGGTATATCAGAGAGGGGGTCGTTTTGATGCCTTAAGAGGCCACCTATAAACAGAGACCAGACAGGAGTAAGGGAATAAAGGTGGGTATTTATTTGAAGGGCCTTCAAGGTACACCCCGGGAGCCAGAGGCTATTGCCAACATGGACCCCAAGATGGACGACAGGTCACGAGTTCTTCACACCTTTATAGGTTTGGTTCATTTGCATAGCCAGGGTTAACTCTCCAATTAAAGCTTCAGTTTAATGATGTAATTCCCCTCAGCTTGCCTCCCTTTCAGAGGCTTTTAGTTTACACTTTTTGGGCCTAGGACAGTCTAGGTGTCCTTGAAGAGCAGGCCCAGAGAGGCTTTGTTATGACTACTCAGCATGAGAGAACAGAAATTAACAGGCTACAAGAAACCTCAGAGTTACACACTAAGCAGTACAGTATTTTGAAAAATACAAAAGTTAAAATCTAAGGCATCAGTTTTAGAGACAATATATCATTAAATCAATCATAAATAATAATAATGCACCATTTTGACATGTGTATATGTAAATTCTCTGTGTATATGTACTGCACATACACACATGCACATTTTACACATACATATACATCCAAGCTGCCTGTCTAGGCTCAGTCCCTTTCTAATCAGTGTAATTTCCTCCTAATTAAACACTCAGTAAGTGAGGACCGTGGCTTCTGGCTTATTCTCTAGCACTGCTCCTCTGGGCACTCACTGGACTTTCACTTGGCTGCACAGAGTCAGTGACAACAAGCAGGAAGGTATTGACTGGAAATGTTTGTTTCTTCCCCAAACAGTCAAGAAGGGCCTCTGCCCTCTGTCTCTGGTACACACCAGTGGGGAGGCTGCTGCCCCCAGGCACCATCAACCCATCCACACCCATGCTCCAGCCTCTTACTCCTTCCCCGCTGTGGGGAGACACGGGCCGGGCTCTGCCCCCTCGTTCCCTGTGCTGGAGAGCATCACCTCCGTCCTCCCAAGGCCACCCTTGCTCCTGGTGGCCACGGTGACCCTCGGTCACTTGCTGGTGAGCCTCTGGTGTGGGTGTACGTCCCTAACTGAACATGGAAACACAGCGTGGTGAGGAGGGAAAGAACTGCTGGAAAACATCTTCTGGGTCTGTGTCAGGGATGGATGTGTGGGAAATCCACCTCCTGACCAGGCCAGCTGGGCATTTTCCAGGCCAAAACTGGCCAGACTCAAACAGGGAGAACATTTATTAAATTCAGTGGGAAGGAAGGAGGGAAGGAAGGAAGGAAGGAAGGAAGGAGGGAAGGAAGGAAGGAAGGAAGGATGGAAGGAAGGA
>VZRO01004960.1:544014-699245 GCA_013397915.1 Daphoenositta chrysoptera | reverse complement strand
TGCTTTGTAGGTGCTGGTGATGCTCACGTTTCTCCAGCCCTGCTGTGGATGTGAGGTTTTATGAGCCCTCCCCATCCCACCTTCACCAGGGCCACTTTCCTGGCCCAAATGTGCTCTACCAGGAAGGAGGAGAAGGCAAGCAAGGAGACAAAGGCGGCCTGGAGTTTATGGCCATTGTTTAGGTCAATAATGTATCGATCACAATTTTGTGGGCTAAAAGCTTGACCTTTTAAAGGGCAATTGGCGCCTGTGAGATTTGATTTAGGAGAAAGAAAAGAATTTAAATTTAATTTTCACTTTGTATTTCAGTTGGGAGAGACTTGCAAGACTGCAGACGCCAAAGCTGCTTTTTTGGGGGGAGGAAGGTGAGGGTTTTTTCCTGGAGCCATCACAAAGAGCTTAATTTCAGGGTGAAAATGGCTCTGTTGGTTGTCTCTGCTCCACTGCTCAGCACTGCAGAGACAGGACAGGACACAAGGCACTAAGCAGAACATTTAATCTGAAGCTCAGCCCAGTAAATATAATGGATACTGAATATGCCACACCAAGGAATGACGGTGGGCTTTCCCCACTCTACCAACAGCCTGATCAACGAAACAACACACAAGGCTGTTTTAAGAAAAAACCCACATTTTTAGGTCTTCAAGCACCTGTTTTGGAAGAGGCTTTGAATCGCCAGACATGGTTTTGCCTGAGTGGTTTATTCCCATTATTGGTGAGCTGATACAGCCCTTAAACAGGGACTGACAGCCCTGGTGGGGCTGAGCACCCCTGGCGCCCTGCGCCCCCAGCCCCCACCCAGCAGGATTCAGGGAATGGGGGGCACTGCAGGCTGGGATGCAGGAGCTGCACCGGGAGAGGGGACGGACCCTGACAACAGCTCCAGAGACAAAAATAGAAGCAGCAGGCCGAGGACAGCTGTTCCTACTTTAAATTGCCAGTTTTTAATAAGCTGTTTTGCTCTTTGAAAAGTGTTTTTCTGTCGTTTCATAAATAGGAGGAGGGGCCAGGGCAGCATCATCGGGACGTCACCTACTTTGTCACTGCTCCTCTCCGGATCCTCAATTTTCCCCGGGTGCCATCACATTGAGGGCTTTCAGCAGCACAAAGTGACTGCAAGGAAGACTGCAGTCTGCCATTTAGTTTGCCAAGACATCTGGCAAAAACATTATGTACAGCTGAACGTTTCATCACGTCTGCCAAGACATATTCATTTTGGATTAATTTTAAGACAGTTTTTAAAGTGATGATGAAGGATTATGCCGTGCGCTTCAGCAGCATTAAAAAACAAAAGAAAATCATCTCTCCTCTTTAAATCTCTCATTCAAATCATCCCAGTTTGGCAGCTCCGCAGTGTATTGGCTTCGTGATCTGGAGGGATTCACCGATAGTGACATTTTCATTTATCTGAGTACATGTAAGTGCTGTCACAGTCCATGGGTGGTAGCAGAGCCTCCAACACCAAACACGGCTCCTCGGAGTAATTCAATTGCAGGCAGGCAGCACAGCCCTGACATCCGAAATGCATCCACCCAGCAACAACCCAGCATCGATGATTGAACGATTACGAGCTGTAATCTCGGCTGGAACCTCGCAGTTCGGGGTTAACTGCCCTCAAAACGCAAACCATTTTTACAACGTTGTTACTCCAGGGACAGCCCCAGCATTCCCAGCGAAGGGATGCCAAAATCTCTAGTCAGGAGCTTGCAGCTCATGGGTTGCTGCTTTTGAGAAAGCAACTCTGCAGCCATTTCCATGGTCCCATCCATTGCTCAGGGCACCCCGCGCCAGGGCCCCCCACCCTGGCAGCCAGGAATTCCTTCCCAGTATTCCCAATGGGAAGCCGTTCCCTGTGTCCTGTCCCTGCAGGCCTTGTCCCCAGTCCCTCTGCAGCTCTCCTGGAGCCCCTCCAGGCCCTGCCAGGGGCTCTGAGCTCTCCCTGGAGCCTTCTCTTGTCCAGGGAACAGCCCCAGCTGTCCCAGGCTGGCTGCAGAGCAGAGGGGCTCCAGCCCTGGGAGATTTAAAGTCCATTCCAACCCAAATTCTCTATAATTACTTTAAACCATCATCTCCACTGCCCGCAACACCTCCCTGCCCTGCTCCTTATGAGTTGCTGTTCTCAAAGTCACAGCAGGAAGTACAGCTCTGCTGTTGGGGTCAATGGAGGTTGCAGGAGTTGCCCTTTTGTCTGTGAAATACCATTATCTTCAGCTGGCAGAGCTGTTATCAGGCAATGAGCGCCGCTGGTGACGCGTGCTGATGTCTCACGCAGGAGGATGGCCTGGAGCGCTTGCCTGGTGATGTCACAGCAGCCCGGGGATGTCCTGCCAACAGGCTCCTTTCCTGAAAGTGAAAAGAACAGGGAAACTCCCTGCCTTGTGATCCTTTCCCTGAACCCTTCACACACATCCGAGTGTCATGACTGGCCTGTGCAAGGGCACCATCAATGAGTAACTCTCAGGAGTTTAAAAGCCAGCGTTCTGGCCGAGCCCAGAACAGCTCCCAGCCCCATCCAGCCAACCTGGCGGCACCCAGGACATCCTGCCCTGCCCCGCCATTCTCTAGGGACACCTGCGCTGCACTGAGAGCTCACAGCCACCACGGCTCCTGCCAGGAGGTGTCCAGAGCTGAGGCTTCAGAATCCAGGGGCTCGGGACGAGGCTGCTGTGTCCTGCTCTCAGACGTGCAGCTGTTACCTGAAACACTGCTAGTTGTAAGCAATAACAGACAATAAATATGACAATAATATCTCCCTCAAATCCTCAGATTAACAATGAATCAAACAGAAAAGCAGCTGGGATGCTGAATTTTCCAGTATTGCCGGTACCAACGGTACAAATTTTTAGGTAAGGTGGCCAAAGGGGGAATGGGTAGAAACAGGAAAGGATTTGCGGCGGTCAGGTGATCCTAGGAAGTGCAATCATGTAGAACACTCGGGCCCTTCCAGCACAGAAGGCGGAGTTTTTGCCGACCAAGCCCAATCCATTAGGAGAGGGCCTGGGGCTGACTAAATATAAAATGAGAGTTGACCTTTACCTGGCTGAATTAGACAACATATCCAGTGATAAAACCAGTAGAAAAGGTTGTACGAAATCTTTGGAGTTTCCAAAGAAGGGAGGGGAGTTGTTTGCTTCTTCCTTTCCTGTTTAACTGGTAGATCAACAATCTAGTGGCACGTATAAAAGAGCTTGGTTTTTTTTTCCCCCCTAACTTGCCAATACTCTTTGGTTTTAGGTTTTTAGGGTCAAGAAATACCAGGAAACCTGGCAGGTTTTTGGACTGCTTTTGCCAAAGTGCATGATGCCCAATGCACTTACACCTTCCAACCCCCATCTCACTTTCACAGCGAGACCAGAGTCCCACTCTACTGTCCAGGGAAGGAGGAATTCTGCCCCACTAGGGACCCGTGCACGGGGCTCCACAAGCACAACTCCCTCTTCACCAACATCTCACACAGCTGCTGGGTTTCCTGCCTGCTTGGTCTTCTGCAAGGGACGGTCCTCTGAGAGGAGGTCTGCATTCTCCTCCCCAGCCCTGAACCAATGGATTTCCCTCTCCAAAGCTGCCCAGGGAGCCCAGGCAGGTGGTGACACCAGCGATCAGCACTCAGAGCAAGAATATTATAACAGAATCTCAGAATGGTGTGGGTTGGAAGGGACCTTAAACCTCATCCCCACCCCCTGCTATGGGCAGGGACACCTTCCACTGTCCCAGGCTGCTCCCAGCCCCAGTGTCCAGCCTGGCCTTGGGCACTGCCAGGGATCCAGGGGCAGCCACAGCTGCTCTGGGCACCCTGTGCCAGGCCCTGCCCACCCTCACAGACACCAATTCCTTCCCAATATCCCCCCCAGCCCTGCCCTCTGGCACTGGGAAGCCATTCCCTGTGTGCTGTCCCTCCAGGCCTTGTCCCCAGTCCCTCTGCAGCTCTCCTGTCAGTACCTTCAGGTACTGGAAGGCCACAATTAGGTCACCTCAAATATGAGCATGGTCAGGAGAAGGTCCTGGTGCAGCCCCCATCCCACACCCCAAAACCAGAGACACCATCAGCTGAAATGGATAGGAAAGAGAAGCTGAGGGTGCAGCAACACATCAGCTGTGGTCTTGTGTGGACAACCCTGTCCCTGCTCTGCTGTCCCACACGACTGCACCTTCCCAGTGCCCCAGCAGGCCATGGCCATTGAGACCATTAAAGCTGAGCTGGCACGAGGTGACATTCCACGTGACACTGCAGCATGACATGTTCCTTCTTTCACCAGACACAGACTTGGACATTGATTTACTTTATACAATATGTAAAATTACATTCTTCTTCTTAATTGGACATCATGGAGGACTTTATAAAACCTCGTGCAAGTTGGGCCTGATGACCATGCCAAGGCCCATGACATAAAACACACCACCCCGTATTTACTGTTTTATCTTTTTTATTTTTGTAATTACGCATAGTAAATCTTTCACACAAAGTAATGAAAAGGATCCCGAAGGTGAAGGAAAAACAGAGTGTTTGTGACCGTACCAGACTGCAGACGTCAGGACACTGCCAGGCCCACGTCACGCTCCAGCTCTTGGGAGAGCCAAGGGGGCCAGCACAGATTCCTGCCTAAATCTTGGTCTGGCTCTGCTGTTTTGGCTTAAGGTGGTAACTCCAGCTGTTCCAAACCAGCTGGGACCCGGGAGCAGGGCTTTTCATGGAACGCAGAAGGAAGTGACACCGTCAGAACAAACCCTCTGCAGCTCGGTGTCAGCACAACGGGAGGACAGCGAGAGAGAATTTTCTGTGCAATGCCAATGTTGGTTCAGCAGCTGCTTTGACCTATTCTGTCAGATTGCTGCTTCATGGGCCCCCCTCCTGTAAAAAGCCCCGTCACAGACAAACCAGGTTTTCTGGAGTCTGACACCTGGCTGAGCAGTGTCTGCCCGGGTGGGGCCTCTCTGGTTCTGCTGACCCCGGGGTGTTCAAAACAGAGGAACACTGAGCCAGCCCAGCAGCTTCAGAATCCACGGTTTAAAAGTGCATCTTCAGACTGACCTTCCCAAATCTGGGCAGCCCTGCTGACTCACAAACACTCTTAGTCTTTTAATAAAGACAAAATTACAAATCACTACAGTAACCAAGAAGAGTTATCCCCTTTTGACGTTTGCTCAAAGACCAAAACAAAACAGAATAAATCCAAAATACAGATCAACTTATGTGCAGCTCAGTCATGGTTCATTCATTTCTCCTATTTGCCTAAGAAAACACTGCATCTCCAGTCTTACCATTGCCTTTTCTCAAAAACTTCTGCCACTTCAAAGTCCTAAATGCTCATGGGCTGTATATATCTTTTTGCAGCTATATTTAAATAAATTTGGAAAGCCTTTTTTTTTTTAAATAAGCCAGCATTTCCATTTGTGTAGGACTCAAATGGACTTCCGTCTCTACATAAGCAGATAAAAGGAAAATACAATCTTAGCACAACCTTCAGGGGGACGAAACGGTGCAAGAAATTCTATTTAAAGCCATTCAAAGGACTTTCTGAAAGTAAATGCACCCGATTCCTCAGGTCAACAAACAGAACATGCTGGAGCAGGCAGTGAATACAGAGGGTTGCCACACATCTTCAGGAACTAATTCCTCGAAATTGAAGTTTTGGCATGCAATGCACTGGTGACAGTCCCCCACACAGCAGCACGTGGGACGAGGAGAGTGGGTGCACGTGTGTGCAACAGGCATCCCCAAAATATGATCCCCACTTTGAAAAATGAGATTTCTTTCAAAATCACATCACTTCTTTTGCTTTTCCCACTGCTGGAACAGGTACATCAGGAAAGGGCACTTGAAAACAACAAAAAAAGAGTAGTATTCTACATTCAGATAAATTTATACTTCTGCCATAAAACTTTAAAAGCCAATAGGAGGTTTTCAACACAGAGCTTTGTCAAGGATCCCCAAAACACACTGTCACCAATACGCACAGGTTTACAGGACACTGGTCTATTTTACAGTCTTGTAATTGTTTTCTTTGGACTTTTTTTCCCCCCTTTCCCTACACATTCAATTTCCAGGAAAAGTTTTGCACAGGAGCACAGAAAAACAAGTCTGTAAGGGACCTGACTCTGAAAGCAGGTGTTTCTTGCCCTCTGGTGAGTATTTGCCAGTCAAACAACAACAACAACAAAAGACTTGCTATTGAAAATCCTCCCACAAACATCTAAATCAAGTGTTTTGAATCTGCCTGGGAGCTAATCTGATTAAGATGCTGCTTGCTTAGTTCCCTCGGATGACAGCGTAGACAGCAATTTAAGGGCTGCAGCCTTGACAGTGCCACGGAAACGAAGGGCTGGGAGTGAAAACATGGGATTAGGTAACCAGCAACCCATGGCAGCACCCAAGAGACCATAAAAAGCTTGACCCAAGGAAGCTGCCCGCTCGAAAGAGCCAAAAATACAAACGCTGCTTCCAAATCAAAGCCTGCAATCTCATTTAGCCCGTTAAGTTAAAAGGACGACCAGGTTTGTGGTTGGTAGTAACATCATACCCCATGTGTAAGGCCTCATTTTCATCAAACAAGCTCTAGGTTATGTACTATAAACACAAGGTTGCCTACAAGCCATCAGTGCCCCACAGCAGTCTGTGCCAGCGTGAGGCTGGGCTGGACACTGGCTCTGGGGTCGGAGGGGCAGCTGGGGGGCAGGAGGGAAGGGGTGCAGATTTTGGGGTCCTGTACGACGGAGCGGGGCTGGCCTGGCGGGGCTGTGCCTCAGCCCGAGTCCATGGTGAAGAGCTGGATGTCACGGGGGTTCCAGTACAGGGCCACGGCAGAGTTGTACACCAGGGACCACACGTAGGGGATGAAGAACTCCTCAGGCTGCTCCTCCTCCACGTACTTGAACTTCAGCTCGGGGAACTTCTGCAACAAGAAGCCAGAGTCCAGTGAGGGAAGGTTTGCATGTCTGCTTGCAAACACACAGACCACATAAACACTGAAGAAAGAGGCTTGGTGGAAAAAAATAATGGAAGGAACTAAACCATTAGAACCCAAGGAAAATATTTGTAGGATAAAGAGATAATTTATAATTTCTTCTTTGAATCAAATGCTACATTAGGATATCGTATTTGAGCCTTTTACTGTTGGTCACAATCCATTTGCCTGTTAACACACTGAACACGTGAATCCTTTACAAAACACAAAGGTCTTAAGGAAAACTGTCATTTTTAGCAGCTCCTAATAAGCCTTCTTGCTTGTGCATGTACAGACCTATTTATTGCACTTTTCCCTAAAAAACATTTTGATAATAATTGTACTTGGCTCCTTAGCAGAAGAATCCTTCAGAAGGGCTGAAAGAATGAACACAGTTTGTGGTATCATAGGATCACAGAACATCCCAAGCGGGAAGGGACCCACCAGGATCATCCAGTCCAGCCCCAGCCCTGCCCAGACCCCCCAACAGCCCCACCCTGTCCATCCCTGGCAGTGCTGCCCAAACGCCCCTGGAGCTCTGGCAGCCTCGGGGCCGTGCCCATTCCCTGGGGAGCCCGGGCAGTGCCAGCACCCTCTGGGGGAAGAGCCTTTCCTGAGATCCAGCCTGACCCTCCCTGGCACAGCTCCAGCCGTTCCCTGGGTCCTGTCCCTGATCACCAGAGAGAACAGACAGACACGCTGCAACCTCAACTTCCCACTTTTCTCATTTTTTCCCTCCCAAAGCAGTGCACACTGCAAACCCACCAGGTTTGCTCTTGGTAAGCGTGTGTTTTGGAAAGAGCTGATTCTACTTTTGCATTGTGCTCTTCACTTCATCCACTTCTAAACGTTGCCTGTGTCTGAGCTTGGCAGAGTCTCAGGCAAAAGCCTCATTACAATGATCACTGGGGTAAGATAAAACATGACCCATTTTATTATTTATAAGGCTGTGGCTAAGACTAAGAATAAACTCTACAGTGTGACATGATCAGAACAAGCACGGCAAAGGCTAAGGAGCCTCTTTGCCCATTAATAATGAAGGGATTCCCTATCCTATTTCTTGAGCTCAGTGCCCTGTTTCCTTGCCTTAAGGGTACAAGAATTCTGGCTGGATCAGTCTCCTTTAAAGGGGCACTTCTTGGACACTTGGTTTTCAGGGCTATGTATTTAACTTCTATGCTCCAATGTTATTTGTATTCTTGGGGTCAGAAAACATGGAAACTTGCAGAGAAGTTGTATAAAACATGTGGATATGGCACTTGGGAACATGGGTTAGTGGTGGCCTTGGCAGTGCTGGGAGAACAGCTGGACTCACAGACCTTGGAGGGCTTTTCCAGCCCAAAGGATTCTGTACTATCTCAGTTCAAGGAAGTGAGGCAGCTAAAGGATAATGTTGTTAAAGGCCCTTCTGCATCTAAGTCCTGTTGAGTTCAAAGCCCCAAATCTCAAGGGTACATCAGTAAGTTTAATTTCCTGTGTCAGACACATAGGTTGTGGTAGAGAACTCTCCCACAGCCATTTTGTGCACCTAAACCACTTTCTACCACCTCTCTACAACCTCTTTTCCCCAAGTCTGTTTGGACCAGCCTGTTTAACCTTCTACATCACTTTGTTTTTTCACTCTCAGGTACCTTACACCCATATTCACCTCCACTTCTCATTTCCAGTCTCCCAGCCTACTGCCACCCCAACTCCCTTCCACTGCATCCTCATCCTCTCTTTAGCACACGTTTCTCTTTTGTATTCTTTTTTTTTTCCCACCAGCCTTGTGAAACCCTCCTTTTCATTGACATTCTCTATCCCTTCCCAACTCGGCTCCAAGTTCTCAAGCTGTCCCTGCCTTCCCCCCCAACCAAGCCCTAATGTTTATTTTCATTAGTATTTATTTTTTTTTAAAAAACCTTGACATTCTACTCTGCTTAGCCTCAGTGTAATGTTCCCCACTTCCTTCCAAAGCTTCCTGGCCTGCGGTCAGTGCAGACAGGAACACGTTTGCTCAGCCCTGCATCAGCAGCAGGGATGGGCAAACCCCACGGCTGCAGCACGGCACCACCTCCAGCAGAGGAAACTCTTACACAGCTGCCACTCTTCACCCCAGGGGTGGCTGCACACCGGGGCTGCAGCCCATGGTAGCCCTTCTGGGAGGGAAGGGGGGAAAAGAGTGATTCAAGATGCTAATTTGAGTTGAACTAAACACAGACAGCTTTTTCTTTCACCTTCAGGTCACAGATATGGCTTTGCAAATACTCATGGCAGTGGCCTGGGACCATTCTTGGCTCTCGTGTAGCTTACCAAACATCTTCAGCCTTAAAACAGTAGGCAAAATTACATCAGGAATTCCAACAGCTGCATCGGAGATGCTCAGGTCTTACTATGCCATTATCTCTCAGCTGGAAGGGCAGCACAAATTGGCTCAGGTAGCACTCATATTTTCAGGCAATAAGCCATGCATTGATTCTGTTATGCAGCCTCTCTTCTGATCGATGCTGCCATTTATTGCGATCGTACCATAGCAATTTAATAATCAATTTCAGATTAAAGGCTGTAACTCACTGCAGTCAGCCTGGACTCTCCCACACTCAACACGTGCTTTGAACAGCCTGGGGGGTATCTTGGAAATGCAGACAAGGAGAACAAGATTTTTAAGGAGAGAGATAATACACACTGCCACTACATATACACAGTTTTGAATGAGTCTATGAAAAAAGAATGTTGAATACAGCAGGAGCAATGGATTTTTCATGGTCCACCTGAACAGCAGACTCAGGACAGCTCAATGCATTGCTGATGAGACATAAAAAATTAGAATTCCACGTCAGCAATTCAAACCCACCTTCTTTAGATGACTGCAATGACCCACAGCTGTGTGCTGGCCATGTTTTCTCACTCATTTAAAATGTGAAATCCTAGAGGCCCAGCATGGAGAGAACTGCACCAGCCTCTTTGGGGTGTGGATGCAGCACTTGGGAATATGGTTTAGTAGTGAGCACAGTGCTGCTGAGTTAATGTTTGAACTCAATGATCTTAGAGGGCTTTTCCAACCTCAATGATTCCATGATGTAACTTGCAAGATTAACCATGGCAGCCATCCACTGCTGAGATAAAAAACTACCCACACTGTTTCACTAGCAGGATGTTCACTGAAAACAGAACTTGTTAACAAACAAAATCATCAAAACTTTCTTCTTTATCAGAGTGACTCTATAACTATTTGTAACAGCAGGATTTAAACACCATGTAAAAAGCTTGATTGATGCCAAAAAGCTTTAAGATTTTCACAAAGCTTTTATTTCACAAAGATTTTCAGGTGACAGTCCAAGGAATGTTTAAATTCATATTTGTGCCATTTGTCTCCTGTATATACTGCTTCAAATGTGTGATCAGGAGCCTTGGTTGTGTGCTGCAGACACACAGGAGGTGACACTGTAAAGCAACCAGGCCACATGAGTGTCAGGGCACTCCCAGCAATAACCCAGCCAGCACTGGTGAGGGATTTATCATGGTTAACAAAATTCCAAAAGTGGCACGTCAAACCAGCAGTGCACAAATCTATTTTCTTCTGCCTTGCTGCTGTTGTGTCCAACTTACTCCTGGAAAGACATTTGCACCCCAGCTGGTGACACTCCAATGAACCTGATTTCTAGCACCACTTGAAAAGAGAGGCTGTTCTAAGGCATCTTAAATGGCAGTCTTAATGACAGAGGAAAAGCTTTGGCATGGGATGAATCATCCCTTTTTCTCCTTCACTGTCCTGTTTGTTCGAATGGATGGTGTTCAAAGATAGAGCCCCTCTGCTCTGCAGCCAGCCTGGGACAGCTGGGGCTGTTCCCCTGCACAAGAGAAGGCTCCAGGGAGAGCTCAGAGCCCCTGGCAGGGCCTGGAGGGGCTCCAGGAGAGCTGCAGAGGGACTGGGGACAAGGCCTGGAGGGACAGGACACAGGGAATGGCTTCCCAGTGCCAGAGGGCAGGGCTGGGGGGGATATTGGGAAGGAATTGGTGTCTGTGAGGGTGGGCAGGCCCTGGCACAGGGTGCCCAGAGCAGCTGGGGCTGCCCCTGGATCCCTGGCAGTGCCCAAGGCCAGGCTGGACATTGGGGCTGGGAGCAGCCTGGGACAGTGGGAGGTGTCCCTGCCATGGCAGGGGCTGGGATGAGATAAGCTTTAAGTTCTCTCCCAACCCAAACCCTTTTTTGATCCAATATACAATACTGTTCCCTATTTAAGTTACTGAACTCCTCGCCCGGACATAAACAGGTCCGTTGGAGCCCTTATTTGCATTTCTCTCCAGCTCTTACAGGGACAGATAACCCCAGATAGTTTAAAATAAACCAGCCTGAGAAAGTGCTTGCAAACACGAGAGACAGAGGTAACATTACGGTTTGAACGGCACAGTTTAAACACAGACACCACTTATCAGCCCCGGTGAATCACCCCACCACAGCACCCTATCTTGTTTTCTTCTGCCAGACAAAGCAGAAGTCAGATTTAGTGGTTGGGATGAGGGTACAAATGAGACAGACCGAGAACTCTGCAGACTGTCTGCATTGTCAATCACATGATTCGATGAAAAACCACGGGAAGTCCGATGAACAGACGCAGAACTGAACTGCAGTAACTCCCCCACCACAGAAGTTCAACAACATAGGGGTGTTTTGTTTTTTTTTTGTTTTGGTTTGGTTTTCTTCAGTTAACGTTGAGGAGGAGAACACCACAACCAGCGAGCAGCACCTGGCCCCGCTCCAGACAGCACAGTGGCATCTGAGCTACAGGGCTTGAGCCATACATCAAATAAAACATCCCCTTCCCTTCAAATGAACCCTCAGAGTTGCTCTTAGGCTACAGTGTTATGTCAGTGGATGATCTCCATTCAGATAATGCAGCCAAGGGCAGATAGAGCTGCCTTAAGAGCAATGTCTTTGCTTCTTCCCTGATCTAGATGTTCTGCTGGATGAAAAGCAGCATTCATCAAAGATACGGGGCAGTCACTGTGGAAAATAAAGAAATTAAAGAGCTGGATTTATAAAAAACTGGAGAACGCTCTTTTCCTCGAATTCTGGTTAGAACCTCTGGTTTCTGAAACAGCGATCAAGCCCGAGTCAGTATTTTCAAAAGCAGGTGACTCTTTGAGCAAAGAAGTGCAGTTTTCAAAGGAGTCTGAACACATTTGAGAGTCAAATTCATGTGAACTTTACATCAATCCAAAGCTTCAAAGTCTTTCTGAGGATGGGATTTCTGTGTGTTTGAAAAGATTACCATGAGTCTTGTTTGGTAACCTAAAGACTTGATGGCAAATTATGTGTTTCATATTGTTTCAGCTAAATAGAGCAGTATTGCCTGCAGAGCATCTGTAGGATTGGACCTCATTAGCAAAATACATCAAATGGCAAGAGGAAAAAACAGGGCTCAGGTTCAGCACTGTACCAAGCCTCTGTTATAGGGTCTATAATGAATATTTAGCCCAGCAAGGATTATCCCTACAACCTGTCTTGCACCAAAGACACCAACCGGTGAGGATTTTGGGCAGAGGAATGACACCTGTACTTGTCTGCAAAATCCTCAACACCACTCAGAAACCTGGTTCCCAAAATACCAATCTAAGTCAAATTAGTGGCCAAGGATCTTGAAAACAACTCAACAATCATGCCTGGTACATTGTTCATGATATGGATACATAGGTAACATATGGAAACATTGATATATTTGGGTTTTATAAATATAAGGACTTGTGTTCTTTAACAGAGCACAATTCATGGAAGAAAATGTCTCAGTGCTTGCTCTAAGATACTGACAGATTAAATTTTTGCAATTACCTACTTCTTGTGGGGCGGTAAGGCCATTTCATCTTTCTCAGTTCTGTTTGGGTCTGCAGTGCTTCTCTTTGACTTCAGACAGAAAGTCTGTGTGGCTTTGGTGAAATTTCTGTATGGGCTACACCACACCTGCCTGATACCATCTTTTTCTCCTCCTCAGGCTCACAGCATAGAGGATGATGGTGGGGACATGAAGGAAGCAAACAGGAAATGTGCTAGACTAAGTGTGAGCCACACATCTTGTTCAGAGATCTGCCTCAGGAATAGGTGCAAACGGAAAGACAGTGAAGAAAACGGGGGCTCGGAGCATGGCAGGGAGGTTGAAAAAGAAATAGAAAACTCAGGGTGATACGAGGTTCAAAACCATCTGTGCACAAGCACAATTTATTATTAATTAATAAATATATGTAAAATATAGTATTATTTATAATAATAGAATTATGAAAGTTCAAGCAACTACACAAGCTGTAGTAGACAATAATATTGTTCCCAGGGAGTAAAATTCTGTAAGACAGGTAACCCATATTCTAATGGGGCACAACCTTCCTGGTCCAGGAGGGTAGGGGAGTTCATCTGTAGAGAGAGAACTGTTTCACCGAGTTTCACTGATACACGATTTCTGTTTTCAGATCACTTTGAGTAAAGGTTTGTACAACCACAGCTGCAGCAAAACAAATGCTCAGTGGTGAATTTCCAGTGTCAGATGTGGACTACTGCCTGTTGCCCTGTCTTTTGCAGTGTTCTATGTGTGATTCTTAGATAAAGTTTCTCACACACTTTCTGTAAACATAGCAATGTTTTAGTTCACTGTAACCTTAGTTTACATTCTTTTCTCCTGGGTGGAGAATGTGTGATGGACTATTCTGTGAACCTGTAAGGATGGAGAAGGTGGTAACACTGACCTCCAATCCACGGTTATTCCTAGAAACATATAAATATGTAAAGAATAAACAACCAGGCCCTCTTTTCCTTCTGGCCTGCGACCTGTAAAGAACTGGGTTTCAGAGTGCTTCTTGTGGCCTAGGCCCAACAACTGCCAGAGGAGCACGCGTGCTTCTGGTCAGAGTTCAGCAATTACTATTTTTTTTATAGAGTACTGAGAAGCCAGGTCATTTTGGGAAAAATCAATCAAACAGCTCTGCCTAGATAATTATTGGTAAAAACACAATGATTTAAATGAGTTCAATATTTGTGGCAAACCTGCTCGGGCACAAAGCTTTGCAGGGTACCATAAGAAGACAACTGCATTTCTGTCTGGGATAGAAAAGCAAATAATGAGAGCTTTAAAATCCTAGAAATTCAGAGATCCAAACACGTATACATTTGTTTCTTTTCCTTCCAGAAAAGAAATACTGCTGATAAATGTCAACAGCCCCAAATTGTGCTATTTTTGTCTTCATAACAGGCTGTTAATCTGTACAGATTCCAAAAGCACTCAGATAAATATATATATCTGAGCTTAGGACAAGGCCAGGTACCCACTTCAGGATCTGCTGGGTCCATATCAGAAACACCTGGACTCTGGCCTATTTCTAATACCACAGAAAATAAACTGGACCAGTGGTCAACAGCTACAAAGACAGCCTGGGACAGCTGGGGCTGTTCCCCTGCACAAGAGAAGGCTCCAGGGAGAGCTCAGAGCCCCTGGCAGGGCCTGAAGGGGCTCCAGGAGAGCTGCAGAGGGACTGGGGACAAGGCCTGGAGGGACAGCACACAGGGAATGGCTTCCCAGTGCCAGAGGGCAGGGCTGGGTGGGATATTGGGAAGGAATTGCTGTCTGTGAGGGTGGGCAGGCCCTGGCACAGGGTGCCCAGAGCAGCTGTGGCTGCCCCTGGATCCCTGGCACTGCCCAAGGCCAGGCTGGACACTGGGGCTTGGAGCAGCCTGGGATAGGGGAAGGTGTCCCTGCCCGTGGCATGAGATGGGCTTTAAGCTTCCTTCCAACACAAGCTATTCTAGGATTCTGTGAAAGTCCCTTAATCCCTTAGTTTGAGGAAAAAGGGGATCCCTGCTCAGCCTCAGAGATCCTGTGTCTACCTGGAGAAGTTTTAGAATGAAGAAAAGATTACCAAGATTAAAGACTGAAGCAAAACTCATGTATCACACACTGTTAAGTACCATTAATCTCTACATACCTTTTACACATTATACATTAATAGTCACAATTTAAGGATTTACAGCTCTGATCAGAATTTGCTTGCCCTGTCAGGACTGGTCTCTATGCCATATTGTCTAGATGGACACAGATCTTTCCAAACATTTCCAAGAGGACTGCTCAACGACCAGGAACCAGACCAAGCTGTGACTTGCTGTCAGACCGTGGAGACAGGAAACAACAGGAACACTACCAGGACATTTGCAACACTGCAGAAAACACAATGCATGGTTGGCTTTAACAAATTGAAAGAAAAGAAAGAACCAGAGATTGATATATGTAATTACACTTGAAGCATGTGGATGAAGACATGATGTGTAAATGAGGTACCATCAATAAAAAATAGAACTTTCATCCACTTCAGGGCTTAACCTGAAAGAACAGTAATTCTCAGAAAATACAGTGGCCTTCAGAAGAAAGAATATAGGTCTGTGCAAAAATATGAACAACCTCAACATGTTAACAATTCAAACACAGAATGTTTTTTAAATTGAAAAAAACCCCAACTAACCAGGAACAGAGTTAAACACATGGAATGAAGAAACTTACTGACCCAACTGACAGAAACAGTTCTGGTCCTGACCCTGCTCGACCACTTGTCACATACATACACCGACCACTCAGATAAATAAGTAAAATCCTTTGTGTGCTCTTGAATTTAGGGAATTAAAATCTGAAAAACAGAATAATCCCTGAACCCATTTCTCAGTGGCATTAAAGGGCACCAAAGCCCAAACGGGGATGAGTCTATCAACTCACAAAACTTTTATGGATATGAAGTGGATGCATAAGCCTTTCCTACCATGGGATTTGCAGAAAATGCACATTTCATAACAGTAGTCCCTATTTTTACCACTGCTAAGGAAGATGCAAATGAGTCTAAGCCCTGGCTTCCTGTGCTTTGGCTTGCAAGCCGTCCTTCTCTAGAAGGCTGTGCAAGGCTTTACACAACGACAAAAACCAGTATGTTTTCAGAAAACATTTTTGTTAAAACTGAAGGGAGTTTAGAAATCACTCATTCACTAACACCTTTATCTAGAAGACTTGTAGACCTGCTAACAAAAGCTTACAAGATCAGAATTAGATTTTGGATGCCTCACCTCACAGTTAAGATCACAGTGCTTTAGCAGTACCCTCAAAGAAGGGCTTAGAAATCCATGAATTTCCAAAGTCTCAGAATTAAACCCTGCACCATATGTAGACTTTCCCAACCCCAAAACACCACTCACTTGCCAAACAAAACAGATTCAAGGCTGAATTTTTTCTTTCCAGAATTTTATGAGTGACATTTGAGCAACCTGGAAGGTGTCCCTGCCCATGGCAGGGGGTTGGAGCAAGAGCAGCTTTAAGGTCCCTTCCAGCTGAAAACATTCAGTGCTTCTATGATTCTGTGAATTCTGCCACTTTTCAAGTGCGCAAAAGGTAAAGTTTAAGAAATTGGCAGCAATAAATCAGTCGGGAACACCTCATGAGGAACAAATCTTTGAAGGTCTCAAATTGGGCAAAAGCTCAAGTTGTCCTAAGTCCATACATGCACACAGAGAAAATGTATTTATAAAGTCGAGGAGGCAAGAGAACACAGGGAAGATTAGTTCTGCAGTCAACCAGATCTGGAGCAGATAACCATCCCTGGAGGGATTCAAAAGCCATGTGCATGTGGCACTTGGGGACATGGGTCAGTGGTGGCTTTGGCAGTGCTGGGGAATGGTTGGGCTTGATGATCTTAGAGGCCTTTTCCAACCCAAATGATTTTGTGATTCTGTGATCTGTGAGATTCCAAGATGCTTGCTCCCTCCAGAAAAAGCTCATGGTGTTCTCAGAGCCCCAGTATCACCTGGTCAGTGGGGAAACTTACATAAACCAAAAAAGGCTTTTTATGGTTCAGGACTTGCCAAAGACCAAAATAATTCTTCCCAGGCAATTTGATTATTTGCAACAATGTGGAAGAACTCAAAGGAGGGTGAGGTAGGGGTGGGAAAGGCAAAGCCTCCTCTTGGAGATATTGTAAGTAGAGAAAAATTAAGTTATGTATCTGGCTACAAAGTCTGCTCCAGCTTCTGGATAAAAATGACAGATCTATATTCCCTTTTTTAAAAACAAAGCCAATACTATAAATGCCCAACAATATTCCAGTTCTCACATCACAGACAACCATCTACTAATTATTTTCTGAAAAGTGAGTTGCACACTTTTAGTTTAGTTGATATAATTTATTAAATTTTTTTTACCAATAAGGAAAAACTCACTGGAAAGGATTTTAAAAGGTCTATGAAGTGCATGAATGATGGAAGTTTTGGAGAAAATAACCCTGCTGAATAATGAATGTACACTAATATGTGTAGCTATATATTAAAAGACATGGAGAATCTGCTCTAGACATACCTTAGAGCCAGTTATATATTTTACATTTCAAGCAGCAAGCGCTACTGTTTAAGCCAGAGCAGTTGTTTTGACTTTGATAGCAGACTAGTCTAAAATACAAGGAATGTTGTTTATCATGGAAATGCTTTGTGCTCCAGATAACATCACGGATGGCTGCCCCACCTAGGCCACGGCACCATCCCACTGTCCCGAAACAAACCCCAGATAAAGCTCTCCCTGCTGCCCGCCTTCTACTCCCACCAAAGATCCAACTGCTGTGCAAATAAAACTCTCACCATGGTGTGTGCCACGCAATCAGCAACACAAAACGAGCAGAAGGGATTGGATACACACGCGACAATGAAGGAAACTCCCGAACTTTGAGAACATGACCCACATTTTCATGTTTTGGTATGGCACTGAAGCCAACACTCTACTCTGCCTTGCTGCCAGAGGGATGCACCTCAGGAACCCTGTATGGACAATGCACATATCCTGACCCAGTAATACATAAATACCACCCTTTTCTTGCTCCTTTTTTTTTTTTGTTTGCATAGGAATTGTCATGACCAGTGTTAGATTTTTCTTTCTCCACCCTGGAAAAGGAGCTGGAGATTTTGTCATCTGACTCAGTCCCACCTTGTTCTGTCTGATGGACATTGTGACCATTATGGAGTCTCCAGCACTCACCTCTCTGCTCTTCAGCATCTCAGCTGGGAAGGGACTGAAGGACAGTGACAGTATAAACCACAGTAATTTCACAGTTTAAGGATTTTTCCTTCTGCAAACTACCTGTATGACCTTTCTCTACTTTAATACAGTCCTAGGATAACCCAGCAGAACCACAAAGGATTGATGGGTCAAGATGCAGTTTTCATCGCCTGTTTCTTTCACCCAAAATCCAGTATTACTACCATGTCACAGTTGTTTTGTTTTCTCATTTATTCGTGTAGAACATATTCCCCCAACACAAAAGGTGGCAGGAGAAGAACAGAGTGATTCAGTTTGCATACTTTTCCAGTGACGAGGTCCCAGACATGCTTTCACTACATACTGGTTCAATGCTGCCTCCAAAACATCCCACCAAGCCAAAAAGAACATTCCTTTGGACAGCTGGGACCACGCTCCTCTCCGTTATCACTGTGCAAGGGTTGATGCACTGCCTAGGCCTTGGCTTGGTGCATCAGCCAGAGAAACAAGGTCCATTCTCCCAGCTGAGCTTAACACCTCTGATTGGCATCCTGGGGGCTGACATTTACAGCACATTTCCTGGTGTGGAGGGCTCCGTGAAGGTCGTTTGGCGAGGTCTGAGCTTTCCTTCGGAGCAGCCACAGACGAGGCCCAGGCCGACATCCTGCCCCGGTCCCTCCCACCCCCACGGCGGTGGGGCCCGTGCCAAGCCCAAACATCCTCCCCCCGCCCCTGCGCCCACGGAGGAAGACCTCCTTTTGATTTTGTACTTTTTAATCTGAGAGAGCCAGGCCTGTAAATATTACAAAAAATTATAACAATGACTTAAGAACAGAGACAGACTCGCTGTCACCAACTGTTAACTCTCAGATCAGGGCAGCCTAGGAAGTGGACCCTTATCTGCCCGAAGCTCAGGACGTGCTGACTAACACCCCATTGAGCCGGCAGACCTTTGGCTCCCTAATCTCCCCAAACTGGAAAATGTACACCCCAGTGGACATACTCCCTTCTAAAGTATTTCAAGCCTCTGGAAACAGACAGACTGTGTTGCAAGATGAGCAGTGCTGCCCTGCTGCATGCAGGAAATCCCATTTATTTGTCTTGAGGAGTGAAATGTGAAGTGACAGTAAAACCTTTCCAGCCATAGCACACGGTGCCAGAGTGCAGCCTTATCTCTGCCAGAACTGCCAGCTGAGGAGCTGGTGTCAAATGTGTACGTTTACACAGTTATTTCGTGAATGTGGACTTCACAGCTTTATAAAAAAAATTTGCCATAATGTTAAGAGTCCTGTGAAGACAAACTGAAGTCAGGGGAGGGGAGGTTAAGTTGACCTCAAAAAAAACCAGGGTGCCTTTTCTAAAATGGATTTTTTGGTTGCTCATTCTATGCTATATTTTATTCTATATTCCATTATATTCATGAAGGTTGTGATAGCAAGTTCAAATTAGCTATTGAAATCGTGCCTTTATCAATGATAGAGACAAGCAGTGTGCAGAAAGGAGAAAGGGTGAGAATGAGTAGGACAAGGATACCTTCAAGGTGTTAAGACATCTTTACAAATCTTGAACCTGGGCAACTACATCTCCTTGTCAGAGTACAGGGAGTCAGGAGCTGACTGCAACCAAAAGGGATCTGTATGCTCAGTGTCGTCCTGCAGCCACCAGTTTGAAAAGTAGCACTCTCCTATCGTGAAACTGGTTTTTTTCCTAATTCAAACAATCACCTCAATCTGAAAAAGGGCCCCAAGTAAGCTGCTGTTTCAATAATGAATGAAAATTACTTGTGTTTTCTGTTTTACTATGCTTTAGATGCAGCATTTCCAGATTTGTTTGCCTTCACTGACACCTTATCTGTATTAAGACTTATTCTGGTAAAGACTGTCTTTAGGACACGAATCAAACACTTCTAGAGAACTCCCCACCTCAGGCTGGGGAATTCTTTAATAATTGCTATTATGTTCCTTTGTTATTGAACATATCTGCCCCCTTCCTCCCTGTGCATTCAGGCCAAGATTGTTTACCCTGGTGACAACAATCAGACTTTGCTGGTCTTAGCTCAGGAGGATGGAGCTTGGCAAGTCCTGGTGGGGCAGATAAGCTCCAGGAATTCAAATAAAGTTTTGCTGCCTGACACTGTGCTCAGAACTACAGGCACCACTTGGATCTTGTGGGTCTCACATCAAGGACAACATGTAAGTTTAAGGCCTGTGGTCTCCTCCCACTCTGCTCCATAGACACAAAATTTCCTTCTACATTTTGGAGCTGCCAGTCCCTCATAGCCTCCAGCAGACCTTCCCTCAGTGAACTATGCAGTATAAGCCTCTGATTTCCCATCTATAAAAACAATCTTTGGTGTGGTTTTTGATAGCTCACAAGCTGCAGTGAAGGAAGGGAAATCTTCCCTGTGGAGCTTTGGATGCTGCTGCTACAGCATGGTCAAGATGGGAAATTCTCACCCCTCTGCTGCACTGTCTGTCCTCGAGCCTCGGCTCATGAGCCACAGGTTGGTTGCTCTCCCCACAGTTTAAACATCACAGCAATGGCTTTAAACTGCCAGAGGGCAGGGTTAGACGGGATATTAGGAAGAAATTCTTCCCTGTGAGGGTGGTGAGGCCCTGGCACAGGGTGCCCAGAGAAGCTGTGGCTGCCCCATCCCTGGAAGGGTTTGAAAGCCATGTGGATGTGGCACTCGGGGACACGGGTCAGTGGTGGCCTTGTCAGTGCTGGGGAACAGCTGTACTCCATGGTCTGAGGGCTTTTCCAACCCATACCACAAGGGGAAAACTTGGGCAGAAGGGAGCATGGTAGGGCTTGTTAGGGTACAAGAGTCAACATGAGGACACAGTCAAGAAAAATCAGCCTTGTTTGTGAGTTCAACAGATTGTGGGTTTAGCATTACAACCTTATCATAAAACCAGCCTAAATACACGTGAATTTAAGATTCAATACCATCATCTGATACTCCAGAAAATCTAGAGCTACAAAAAAGGTTTAGAGTGACCTAAACCAGCTGCCCTCTAAATCCTAACAGCAGAGTCCTCAGCAGTGATGGTGACAGACGTGAGAAATCCCCTGCTTGGCCAGGAATAAGCCATTTCCATCACTAATCATCCTCAGTAGGAAGAAACAGCCTGTAAATCAACTGGAGAGAAGCTTTGCAACTTGCACCAAAGGTTGAGACAAAATTAAACTCCGTATGGGAATGCAGTGGAGGCAGCCATCAGCTGACAAAGTACATCTCTTCCTCATTCTCACTTCTTGGTGCAGTTGCTGTAAACATTCAAGACATTTCTCTGATTTATGCATTTAATTAGAAGATATCTGTAACATTCCTGCTGTTTACATTTAAACCAACACTGCAATGAAAGCTGTAATTTTGTCTGGGATTTATATTCTGTACCAAACTTATTTTGATTCCTTGATTTAAACATACACACAGAAGTGAAAATGTGTCAAAATCATGAAAATGGAAGAGATTATACTCCATTATCTAGTTCATCTGTCAACCAGGGCAGAAATTTTCTGAGGACTGTTTTTCTCAATCTGCCACATGTTATGGAAACTTAATTCAAAAGAATAATTCAGAAAAGACAGCTAAACCTTAAAAGTGGAAGAGCAATTGGATCACTATAATTAGGAGTTACATGATTTTTTTCTTCCTTTATCTTGTATTTAGTTGTCATAACTCATCAAATTTTCCACCTTTTGGGATGAAGTTGTTGGCCTCTGCCACATTATTTTACATGTTATTTAAAAAGTGGTTAATGCCTTTTTTTTTTTTTATGGAGGGGGGATAATGTGGGGCTTTATTAATCAAAGAAACTAATAACTTCATTTTAAATGCAACTTTTTATACTTTTCAGCTACTAGGCCTATACTGAAGGTCTCCAGCAGAAAAGGAACACATGGGTTGGAAACAGCTTTCAACTGAGTAGGGGAAGAAAGAGGTCAGGGCATTTCAGTGTAATTTTACTTTACTTTGACCAAAGTTGCAAGATATTTGGAAACAACATGTCATGTGAATGCAGTGCATTTGGCATTGGACTTTTCATTGGACTCACAACATATGCAATGGAGAGAAGGGAGGCTGCACAACACATGTGAAGCAGATTTAGTCACAGCAAAAAACGTAATAAAAGTATAGGGAGGCTTTCTAGGGAGGGAAACTTGGGGAATGTTATTTAGCTTGAGCAACTGTACAGCTCTGAAGTGAGCAGGGGCCGGGCTCTGGCTGGGAGCCCTTCTGTAAGATGTGTTGGACAGGGAGTTTTGGGCTGCTCATGAGTGTGGGGCTCCTGCCAAGCTCCTGCAAAGCCAAGGCTCTGCAGCTTTGGGCAGGGAAGCTCCTCTGTACTCTCTTTCAGAAAAAATGGGATCATCCTTGAAGGTTAACAGAGTTCAAATGATGTGGCAGGCCAGCAGTTAGCAGAATGGAAGTAGCTTTGAGAAACGTACACGTGCAGAGGGTTGTTTACCCGGGTCAGAGCTCTGTTACCATGGGGAGCGACTTGGAAACTCTCACACTGCTTTCCCATCCTCCTGTTCCGCCAGTGCTTGCTTTTTGCCTTGTACTTGATATCTCTTTCTCGTAGCAGCTTCCTTAAACCAATGAAATCAGCCAATCTAACATATCTTGTGTCAAACAACAGATACACAAAGACTGGTTCATGTTAGAATCTGTGTAAAGTTTAAATTCTTCTGCTAGAATCTGTGCCCTTCATTCTTTCGTATAAAGTAAGAGAATCACAGAATTGTAGAATGGATTGGATTAGACAGGGGCTTAAAGACCATCCATTCCACCCCTGCCATGGCAGGGACACCTTCCACTGTCCCAGGCTGCTCCAAGCCCCAGTGTCCAGCCTGGCCTTGGGCACTGCCAGGGATCCAGGGGCAGCCACAGCTGCTCTGGGCACCCTGTGCCAGGGCCTCACCTCCCTCACAGTCAAGAATTTCCTCCTAATATCTAGTCTAAACATTCTTCTTCTAGTTTAAATTATCCTATCTTTCTAAGTGCCACTGAAAAATTCAATTTTGGGACTATTTCTTTATTTTTAAATTGCACACCTCAGTTAAAATACCTGCACAGACACCAGTGCAGTGTCCCAAGAGCTTGCACGGAAAACTCAGAGCCTGTTGCTACCCTCTGTGGTTATTTCACATTGCAATGAAAGGCCAGACTTCAGCTGTGCATAAAGAAATCTTTGACTGATCTCTTTTGGCAAACCATGCTCCCTTTAGTGACTGGACTTTGTATGTCATCTCCTGACCCTTCCCCTCCACAAAGTTTGCAGAGCACCTAACACCAGCTGCTCACCATTTATTGCTTTGTGCAAGGATGCTCTGCCATATGGACAGCAACAGGATGGTAAACATTCCTCATCATGGATGACAGTTAGAAAATATCACCAGTTATATTATTCTCCTCCAAAACTTCACTCCTAACAGCAATGGTTTGTGCTCATCACAGCCCAACAGCCTCCTCATGGGTGAAAACCATCTGGGACACCTTTCACTGGATGTGAGACGAAGGTGCTAAGGGGTCCCTCTCACCCTGACAGTGAGAGTAGAACCAGTAGAACACAACCAGACTCTTCTGATCCAAGGAAGAAGATCTCTGTAATAGACTTCCCTTGTGTCCCTTACAGAAATATTTTTCTGCTCTCTACAGGTAGCATAAAGAATTACATTATTATTTCATAGAGTCATAAAATCCCAGAATGGTGTGGGAGGGACCTTTAAAGCTCATCCAGTCCCACCTCCTGCCATGGCAGGGACACCTTCCACTGTCCCAGGCTGCTCCAAGCCCCAGTGTCCAGCCTGGCCTTGGGCACTGCCAGGGATGGAGCATCCATCACCTCCCTGGGCAATGTGTACCAGTATTTTACCACCCTCATCATAAAAAGTTTCTTCCTTACACCTTAGTCTGGATCTACCGGCTTTTAGTTTAAAACTTTTACACTTGTCTTGGGCAAAGAAAAAAACCAAAACCTTCCTTAATACCTCTTGTAACAAGACATTATTTCATCTTCTAAAGCTTTTGCATGTAACTGCGTGAATTTCCATCTGTTGCCTTAATGGGAGCTAGTTAATTACAACTCCAAGAGTGCCACAGGCAAGGCTAAGACATTCAGCTCAGCTGGGTACAGGGCTGTGACTGCAGTTACAGCTCTGCAGAGCAGCCAAGGGAACTCAAGTGATGGCAAAGTGAAGACAACCATGGGAGAGAAACAGCAAACTCCTGCTCTGCTGATCAACCTGCTCCTAGAAGCATTTTTACTGGTTTGAAGAACTGAGTCTCAGAATCACAGCAGATATTACTGTATTAATGTTATTACATTTGCATTTATACAATTCAATTGTTACTGTTACCTACTGCATGGTAGTCCTGGCTGGGCAGGTAGGACCTTGTCATCTGAACATTTTGGTTTATTCCCAAACTGGTTTGGGATAGCCAAAACACTGCCCAGCTGTCTGCAGGAAACTGCCCTGCATAACATTATTATGGAATAGCTCTTTGGAAGCAGCTATGGCAACTCCAGAGTAAGGTGATTTCATTCCACTGCAATTGTTGAGCTCTGCAAAGAAAGCAATGACTGGGGAATGAAGTGACTGATTCCAGAATGCAGCTTCCAGAAGGTAACGGGGATCATTTTCAGGGGTGGAGGGGACAGACATTAAGCCTGCTTGTAAATATTAGTCTCCATGCAGACAGCAGCTTGGGAATAGGAGTGTCCTGTGCTAGCCCACCCTTCATCCTCATCTTGGCCAATGCAGCTCATTCCTAAACTGCAGAATCACTGTACTCCAGTCACTCACCCAAGCACCACCCTCCCAAGCTACCTTGGATTCTTGTGCAATGCCCATCTCTGATGCATTCCTTCATCCTGGATGAAATGTGCTTCCCTGGATTTCAGTAAGATAAACAAGCCCTCTGTACAAACAGGATGTATCTTTCCTAGAGAACTGTAACCAAACTACAAGGAAGATGTAAAGGAGAGAATAAAAACAGGTAATATATTTGATTTTAAAAGTACAGCTGTCACTGTAACCCTAATGCCAGTGAAACCCTTCCAGTGCTTCTGAGAACCCTACATGTAAGGTTTTCCTACGTAATATTTGCATTTATACAATTGGATTTTACTACCTATTACTCCAAAATAGTCTATTTTCAGCCAGTCCTTTATCTTGTATGTATTCAAGAAAATTAAGATCTTAAGTAAGTGTTGAAGAAAGATGAGGCTGTAGCTGTCCCATCTTTGTAAGTGTCCAAGGCCAAGCTGGACAGGGCTTGGAGCAGCCTGGGAAAGTGGAAGGTGTCCCTGCCCATGGCAGGGGGTGGCACTGGATGGACTTTAAGCCCTTTCAACCCAAACCACTGGTTTGTTCTAAACCCACACCATGGCTCTAAACTAGTTGGAGCATCCCCAGATGACAGTAGCGGTTTTTTTGGGATCATGACAAGTTCACTCATTTTTCAACATATAATGCAAGTGGGTTTGAGTGTTACTGGCACTCTGATGGCCTTGATCATCAGCAGCCTCTCACTGACAGAATGAGGGATCTCCAGGCATGCACAGCCCTTAGCCATCGTGGCTTCCCTGGTTCACAACGGAAAGGACCAACATTCTGAGATTCGCAGGAGTATTTATGACACACTGCTTCAAAATGGAAAATTATATTTATACTACTGAACCACAATTTCTTAAAAGCAAGGAATGCTAAATTTGGAGTACTTTTGCATTACCTTGAACTGCAGACATAGCTTGGAAAACATTTGAATTTTACGAGCCTCAGTTATGTCAGCAATGAGGCCAAATCACCCACTTATCCTCCCCTGCAGTGGCTCAGGCTGGCAGGATGCAGGCTGTGAGCAGGGTCCCTCTCAGGCAGCCCCCAGTGGATCCTGCAACACCAGCCATGTCCCAGAGAGCAGCAGATGAGACTTGCACGGTGCTTTCACAGGTTGTGGACGAGCTGTTTTCAGCCACTTTTTGTTTATGGAACAAAGGATCACACATCGCCACGAAGCTAAATGAGCTAAGAGAGCTGTAAATACTTCCAGAGTGATTTGCTCATAATAAAAAGGAGAAAAACACTCTACCATATTAGACTGCAAAAATTCTGTTTACAGGATTTCTGTGTAAGAAGCAATGAAATTAAGTGAGGCTGCATTACTTGCTACTGCTATCAATTAATGCAGCAACCACTTCCAGACATAATAATTACCATATGTGCACTGTGCTTTACCTTTGGGCTTATTAATTCATACATGGGAGGTTACAACTATTGATTGCATTAAAACAGACTGATGTGTTATGAGAGACATGGTCCCAGTGCAACACATCGTTGCATAAACTGAAATTATTCAAGTGATACAGGAACAGACACCTGCATCCACCAGCAGACAACCTGCAAATGGTCATTTCTCCATCCCCTCCAGAACACACAGACACAGTATTGCAAGAGGCGTGACCTCAGCTGATTAGGGACAAAAATCTCTCTTAAGCGACAGATGTTGACCACTGGAGAAATGAAAAATCCCTAGGAGTACCTCCTACAAATATAAATAAATTAATAAAACCAAAAAGGCTCTCTTTTTTCTCAATGCAACTTGCACAATTGAGAATTTGCTCATGTTTAGGTTGAGCATTAGGAAACATTTTTTTGACTGAGAGGGTTGACCAGCCTGGCACAGCTGCTCAGGGCAGTGGTGGACTCCCCATCCCTGCAGGGGTTTAAAAGCTGTGTAGATGTGGCACCTGGGGACATGGGGTAGTGGTGGCCTGGGCAGGGCTGGGGAATGGCTGGGCTTGATGGTCTTAGAGGGCTTTTCCAACCCAGATGATTCTGTGACTGACAACCAGCTCTGTCCTGCAAACTTCAGAGCAGGCTGGGGTTTGGTGGGTCTCAAAAAAAATTTGCATCTGCATTTTTAAAAGTGCATTTGGTTTCTAAAGTTTGCTGAAAACTTGATCCATAATGAAAGACGGTGACCTCCAAATAGCATCTAAAAAGAGTGGTGTTTACCTTGCCATTACACAGCTGGGTTTCTAACTACATGGAAAACCAGCAATACACTCAGAAAGAACTGCACTTGGGTTTTTTGTTGTCATCCTATATACATAATTAAAGACATATTTCTATTCAATTCTGGTTAAGCTCCTAGAAGTTATATATAAGTTATACATATAACTTAGGCTTTTAAGCCTCCCTTAAACAACAAAGCATTGTTTATGTTTTTAATAAATTTTAATTTTCACTCCTCTAATTCAGAAGACAGTTTTTGAAGCAAGGATACACTGAATTCAGTAGGCAAGTCTCCCATTAATATAATTCAACTGTCCTAAAATATTTTAACTGCCCTAAAATAGTATTTATAAAGACAGTGGTAACTGTGATGCAGAGAACTAAACGTAACAGGCAAAATTATCCTGCATTAGCAGTATATTCACGAAGAGTGAGAGTGTGACAGCAATTTCCAGAAACCTTTAAAAGTGGGAAGGAACCTGGCTTTTTTTCAGCAAAAACACTAAAACCACGCATCAGGCACAAAGAGTTAACACATTCTTCCTACTTCTGAGAGCAGGAACGGGCCGATTTCGTCAGTGAGGTTTGGCAGCGCGCGAAATCCTGTAACCAATTCCATTTCCTGATAAATGAACGGTCCACGGGGGAAAGTCAGCCAGAGGCTTTGGGAACTGCTGAGCGCTCAGACATGACCGAGAGGCTCCTGGAAGGAGCCAGACTGTCTCTCTGCTTATCGCCGGCAGCCGCGCGGCACCAGCGAGCACCAGCGCTCCGCGCCTCGCTGCGAGCCCCGCCCGCGGCACGGGAGAGCCCCAGGGGCCGCACCGGGCCCGGGCCCGCACGGGAGAGCCCCAGGGGCCGATCGGCCCCAGCACCCGCACGGGAGAGCCCCAGGGGCCGATCGGCCCCAGCACCCGCCTGGCAGCAGCTGCCAGAGCTCCGGAACACCGCGCCGTGCCGTGCCGTGCCGTGCCGGCGGTGGGATGGGGCTGTAACAGCCCGCGCTGTTTATGTGCTCCAGAGCCAAGCGCTAGGAGGGACTCGCTATTCTGGAGTCGAGGATCTCTCCCCCACCCTTCCAACAGGAAAAATCCAAATACAAAATGATAAATTATTCATTATTGGTTAGATTTTGGCATCAGTGAGGCTGTGAGGGAGGGGTTTTCAATTGGAGCTACGGGGTGCGTCGCCTCCAGAGCTGAACATCACTCTCAAGTTCTAAACCGTTCTTCATTTTGAGTTACAAATTGATTTTTTTTTTTGAAGTGATCTTCATAAATGTGACTGATAGTCTTACTGAATGTTAACAGTAAATATCAACTCTAATAGCAAAATGATAAATGTGCCTCAACCCAAGCTCAGCCCCAAGTTTCTGATCTATTTAAATACCAACTTTTCAGACGGAGTTAACCTGGATGTTTGTTCACTTTCATATTATTACAAATCAATTCACAACTCCAACATTTTTACAGGAAATTCAAGTAGCTTGACACACACAGAATTGAACTTTCAAAAGTCTAAAATTTGAGCTTGTAAAAAAAAAATAAAATACTGCCAGTCTGATGACCCCTGAAGGGAAGTTAAAAGGAAAAAGAAGAAAAAGCTCAAATAATAACTTCAGGCCCTTCATTACCAAAATCCTGGGTAACTTTTCAAGTGGCTTGCAGGCTTGTAATAGCAACAACGTCTGCAATTGATTAGCTCTCCCAGCACAACCAGATGTCTTGGTGACAGGGAGAAAGTACTGTGGGTTTGGAGTTTACTGGGATGCACAATATCCCACCACTGAAAAACAAAATAATAAATAGGAAGGTGGGGAAGCTAAAGAAATATTATGCTTGTTCTCAATGTGTCTGAATCCAGTTCTACTGCATGTTCTAGTTACTTGGAAAGCCCAGGATAAATTCTTTCTTGCTCCCAAGGAAAATGGCACAGACTTGGTTGAGTCTGTCCTTCATCACAGCACCACTACTCATTCCTTTGCTGGGATCTTGGGTGCTTTCTGCTCAAGGCCGTGACAAACACAAGCCAACGGCATTAAGAACGACCGTTCCCTACACTGACTATCTGCACAGGTTTGCAAACAAGGTACGAGGCTTTGGAGGAACACCAGAGCATTATTGCAGACATAACAGCCACACGTGGACCAAACAAACTCCCTGGTCCTGCCGCTCCTTCCCTGACTTTAGCTCACGTTAATAAATGCATGCTTTAAACCTCAAATGAGAGAAGTGGTGGGAACACCTGAAGGAGATACAAAAAAGATCTCCTCTTCTTTGGACCACTTTGCTATTCACAACTCTGCTGCCTTTAAAGCATCCTTGATCCTTTTTGGGCTACTGCTATGCTTCTACCAAATACTGTGATGACTCCATGCACAGCATTGCATAATGAGCGAGGAACACTGTAGCAAGAAAATGAGTAGTCTTCCTCCTCTCTTCAGGACGTGGCATTAAAGTGTAGGGTAAGACTGCAGGTATGGAGTGCCACAGGCTGGCTGACATAAGCAAAGCCCAGCACTGCAGCATTAGTATTTCTATCATAGAATCACAGAATGGTTTGAGTTGCAAGGGACCTTAAAGCCCATCCAGTGCCACCCCTGCCATGGGCAGGGACACCTCCCACTGTCCCAGGCTTCCCCCAGCCCCAGTGTCCAGCCTGGCCTTGGGCACTGCCAGGGATCCAGGGGCAGCCACAGCTGCTCTGGGCACCCTGTGCCAGGACCTCCCCACCCTCACAGCCACAAACTTTCCCAATATCTAACCTAAACTTACAACAAGCAGTCAAAGTACATTGAAGGGATTCAGACATCAGTGTCTTATTTGAATTGAAGTCTGTGTATGAGAAATTATTCACCACGAAGGGTGACAAAATGTTAACTATTCAAGAGAGGAGTTGAGCAGAAGCTGATGGATTTGGTGTGGGTAACCCGAGTCACTCCCAGCTCTTTCGAGCTGACTGTGCACCTGCTCTCAAGGCTCTGCCTCCAACCCATCACTCCTTGAGCTGCTTCTCCCAGTCCACTCCAGCTGAAGTGGCTGAAGGTCAGGAGCTCACAGACACAGTTTTGCTGCTCTGTTCACACACAGCACAGGCAGAAACAATGCACTCCTGCCATGAGATCCTCACCAGGCTGCTGACCATGGCATCAGCTCCATTTTCTGAGCTACAGTGCAATCAATGCAATGCCCACAGAGTAGCAGCCAGGGAAAACAGGGAGAGGGCAGGGGAACATGAAGCACAGTCCCTCTTCCCTAACACCAGTCACTGTGAGCCACACACCCCCAGCACGGGGTGCACAGAGCCCTGGGGCCTGCCTGGTGTCCTGCTTGCATCGTGCCTGGTACCATCTCCTAAGCATGAAGATACAGCCTGACAACCTTGAGAATGTTGGAGCCACCGGCAAAACTTTCCAGTGAAAGCAGGATTTTCCCCATGGAAATGAATGCTTCAGTGACTAGGAGGAAAACAAGACTGAAGTTCTCAGTTTATCCTTCATCTCTGAAGAAAAGCTTTATACAATTGCTCTAAGTTGAAAGCATGATTACTATTTTCTGTTCAAAGGAATTTTTGGGTGCTTTACAATAAGAAACTGATATTACATGAGAAACAGTTTAAAGATCAGAGATTCAAAAGTTTGCTAATGCATATTTTCCTATGTTGATGCTGCAGTGATGTTTATATTACTCTTCAATAGGGAGGTGTCAGAAAGGCATTAATATGTTTTTAACTGTGTGCCAGGCAGACAAGCAAAATAAAATAGCTGGGGTTTTTTTCTTGTTCTAGTCAACAATGCCAAAAGTTACTGTTTATTTTTCTCCGCCCCCATGAAAGAATTTATAACCACTGAAGTAAACTCAAGTTAAAAGCTGGTTTTAATCCCGAAATTGACTGACAGCTGCTGTGTAAAAGCAAACCTAACTTGTTTGGGTTCTCAGAAGCATTCACATTTGAAAAATTTAGTTTCCTGGAATAATTTGAGGGGTGGGTTTTGGTGGGTTTTTTTGTCCCTTTCCCTATAATGCTACACAAATAATTTAATGTATGTGATACTGTATGATTTTCACACTTGTAAGACAACTGGGGAAAGGTGGAAAGCACATCCCCTTTTTAAACAGCCTGAAGAGTAACATGTAAATATGGTGTGGGTTACAGCGCGAGTGAACTCTCCTTGGGAGTGCCAGGGAGAGGCTGTGAGTGCCACTGCTGCTCGGCCTGGCAACCCTCAAGCAGATAAAACACTCAGCTGTAACTGAGACCTTGTGTGCAAAGGGACTCGTCTTACACCACACCAAAGAAACCCAAATCTTGACATATGTGACAGTCAAAATCCATGGAAACACTTATGGGAATGGGTAACTGTATGAAGAGTTCTTGTTGGTTTGGTTTTTTTTCATATAAATATATTTAAGCAAACTTTGATAAATAAATAAATATACTTGATAAATGACTCACCAACACTGCCAGCCTATGCCAACATTTCAAACTCCTTGAGTTCAGCAATATGAAGCTCCGTGGATCACAACTTTCAAGTCAAATTATATTGCTAAGGACTGCAGTAGAATTTATTTCTCTTTCCCTAAAGTCTCTAAGTTAACTGATTTCTTCCATTTTACATGAAGGATGCTTCTGAAAATGAAGTGTTGTTAGTGTTCAATCCAACTCATCAGCTGTATTTGCATTACACATGGCTACAAACAAGGCTCTCTAAAGACTGCTGAAATAATCCACTTTTAACCACGGAACAACAGGAGTCCTCGCATTTCAAAGACTTTTGAACACCTAAGTGTTTAAAAACCATGTAGGTGTGGCACTCAGGGACATGAGTTGGTGGTGGCCTTGGCCACCTTGAGGGAACAGTTGTTATTTTAGAGGGCTCTTCTGACCTAAACGATTATGTGATTCCATGACTTTGAATCCACAGATGGTAAAGTGAATTTACTTTGGCCATTGGCTTTTTCAGTGTTAAATTAACCAGGCACATCAGCAAATTTTTTTGTTAACGTGCTATGTATTCTAACTAGCTACTGAACCCTACTTCCTACTAAAGTCACATTTCTGTGGATTATCATATTAATGCTTAAAAGTGAGGGTGGTATTTATTTCTGAACTAAACCCCCAAAGCTTTCATTCCCTTCTGGGATGATGCAGTTATTTTCTTCCTGTAAGGTTTCAAACTACAAAGTCAAGAGTTCCCATACAATGCATTATGTCAGCAAGTATCTAACTTCAAGCACTATAATAATCACAGTTTTTCCATAGTATTTTTCACATACTTTAGATCTTGCCTACACACGAGTTTGCACCATTTAATTAAACAGATTTAAATGATAGAAACTCCTGCTTGGACATACTTATTATAAAGTGCTGTCATTCAGTTTAGTTTCAACTCATTCTCACCAATTTAAGTAGCCAGGCTTACATTAATAGAAAAGCACCTGCATAAGGGTTTGCCCTGGCTCAGACAGACAGACAGGTTTATAATCCCACTGTAAGATTAGCCAGAGTCAGCTGAGTGCAGACATGTCTTTGACTGCTCACAGTTTCACAATGATAAGTTATTTTCTGACCACAAAGCCCATCAAAACATTCAAGATCATTTTTTCCCCCTGGAATTTTGATTACCCCAAATAATATTTCTCAAGGGACGTGGAGTATATTCTTCTCTACCTGAGAATACTCTCCTCTCTCTGAGAACCCAGCCTCTAAAACAAATGCCTTCAAAAGAAACGTGAGTTATTGTCCATCACTTACAGGTCAGCTCACGGAAGCAGGGAAGTCTGACATCTTAATTGAGGGTATAAATTGTCAGAAAGAAATATACAATCCATAAATACTCTTATTCTTAGCATATGGTCAATGTTCTGGAAAGGCCCAAAAAGCACTTTGCTTAAAAGTTTCTTACACTTCTGTCACTAATCTGATCTTCTTCAGGTTAAGGGTTAACAGCAGCTGAAGGTCAGCAAAAGGAAGTCTGTGTTATAGACGCCTGCCCAGCGTCAGACCTAAGGATGTATAAGACACAATCAGCTTCCACTGTAATAAGAACTTTGACCTTTGAGCCAGAAAAAAAAAAGAAAAAGATAAATATCAGGAAGAACTGGATGAATTTATTTTTTAAGGAAGTTTCTGTCTCTCTTGCTTAGTGCTGTGCCCTGGAGCTCTGTAAATGAGTTGCTGGTCTCTGTAACTCCTCTGTCCCTACCTCTTTACAATGTCACACAGAGTTAATTTGTGCACTATTCCACCAAAAACCCCACAGCAGCAAAAATGTTACAGCAGTAAAACAAACACAAGAAAGCTGTACATAGCTTTTAAAGCAATTACAGATCTGCCTCAAGGTTTAATTTGGATTATTAAAGACCACTGGTCGGGATCTCGAATCCAGCATCTTGTGGCCAAATAACAACCACTCAGGACTAAGGACAGCAGGACAGTGGGGAAAAAAAAAAAAAGAAATTGTAATCAGGAGCAATTCTAATAGAAGATGGGGCAATGGGTGGTTTCTTTGGATCAACAGGGTGCATATATATGGAACACTACCAATTTCCTTTGCCACCTGGGGTGCTGTGCAGCGCTCCCCATGTCCTGTCCCTCTGCACGGTGTGATGGCACCACTGACTGCTCAACAGATGATGTCTCCTCCCTGGGAGGAGCATCTGCAGAAGCAGGAAGATTCTTCCAAAGAGAGCTCAGTACCCAACCCAAGAAATTGTTTAGGTTCCTTTGGTTTTGGGAACTTCACACGCACTTTCTTTTATGGCCATTCCTCTTTTCTGATTTGCTGTGAGCACAAGTCTGATGGGAGTGGCTGAGGGAGCTGGGAAAGGGGCTCAGGCTGGAGAAAAGGAGGCTCAGGGGGCCCTTGTGGCTCTGCACAACTCCCTGACAGGAGGGGGCAGCCGGGGGGGTCGGGCTCTGCTCCCAGGGAACAGGGACAGGAGCAGAGGGAACAGCCCCAGGCTGGACATTAGGGAAAACTTCTTTACATAAAGGTCTGTTAATCCTTAGCATAGGTTGCCAAGGGCAGTGGTGGAGTCGCCATCTCTGGAGAGATTTAGAAGCTGTGTGGATGTGGCACCTGGGGACATGGGTCAGTGGTGGCCTGGGCAGTGTTGGGGGAATGGTGGGACTTGCTGGTCTTGGAGGGCTTCTCCAACCCAAATGATTCTGTGATTCTACCAAAGAACCTATGCTTGACATCCCATGTTGAATTCACTGCCACTGCAGTCAACAACCATGTTATTTTTATGACATCTTTTGTAGCTGAACCTCTGGTGCCGGTGCTTCTTCCCCAGGGTGATGTGCCAGGGATACAAAGCTGCTCTGGTCTGCCTCCCAGAGAGTATGTGTCATCACCATGATGACAATTTGCTCTTCCCCTGTGCTCTGGTGCCTCAGTGATTAGCAGCTTTTTCCAGTGAAACAAATGGAAGCTGATGGAGTTGGAAGTACATAGTTAATAGAGGGGGAAACCTATGAGAAGTGCTTTTAACACCTAAAGCGAAACTTGTTCTGTCAAGAGACTGAAGGCTTTTACCTCTGCTCCTTTTACATATTCTGTGAAATTTTAATGCCCATCGAACTCAAATGCACTTCAATAAATATTAAATTCTGTACCATACCAAAAAGGTGAGAGTTGATGGCATAATGGCACGTCTGCATAGCACACAAAGAACATCTGACAGAGTGCACACTGATGACAAAATACTCATTGACATGGGGAGAAAAGGAGTAGGAGAAAAACACAAGCAGCTCAGAAAATGCTCATGAAAAACAAATCTCCATCTTAAGTGGCTTAGGTAATGGGAACTTTTCTTTTACAAAGCATTAAATGTGGCCTCCCAAGAGTGATCATTCCATGAAACCAAATGTCAGCTTCCAGTCACTAGCTGGCATCTGAAACAAGTTTTCCCACTTATTGCAGAAGTGTGTTATCTACTGGCTAACTCCCCTTGAAATCCTGAGATAAGTCACGGGCTCCAGACACAGTCCCGCTTCTCTCACTCTCCTAATCCTGAAAGTACAAATAGTTCACTAAAGGGAAGAAAGGCAGCCTGAGAACTTTAAAAAAAAATAAAGAGAAAGAAAGAATGAGGCCAATTTTCACCTATCACTATGATCTCTAAATTGCCTTTAATAAGCTTCTGCAATATAGCAGGGAGCCTGGATTGTGGGCTGCTCGTCTGCGAAGGAGACAGCTCTATCTCCACGCCATGGCTTCTCCCTCAATCCCGGGCATATTAACTTCATTTATCTCCTCCCACAGACTGAGGGAGCAATAACCAGCTCTTGATTTCAGCACCTGCCCTTTATCTCTCTGTTTGTGCAGAAGTCTTCTAAAAGGCTAATTGCTCAGCTTGGACTTTCTTGGCCTTCCACAGTACACAGCTAAAAGCATATGCTTAAAATAATGTTAATTATATTGTTTGTCTCCAGTCAGACTGCTCCAGGACTGGAAGGAAAATCTGAGTTAGATCTCCCATTTCCCAATAATTATTTGCTAAGAAAATGCAGGATATCTTTCCTAACACACTCACACACAGACACACACACACATATATATATCCATGACCTACTGCTACTACACATGCTCACTTTGCATCTCGTGTTGCTTCCCACAGTGGAAGGGAGCAGGAGCACCAGGGTGTGTTCTCAAACTTATAACTCCATTATGCAGATGAGGATCGTTGCTCTAAGTGCTGTTATTTTTAGATGACGTTGATTCATGTTTGAACTATGGGATAAGCAACAGGCTCAGGACCTGAATACATGTAGCACCTCTTGAATGCTCACTTCCTCGACAAAGGCCAAGATAAGCAACTTGAAAACATTCACTTGAAAAGATCCGTGCATACATTAGGTACCTACACACGAGAAAAAAACATCATTGTCTGAGCTGCAGGGAAGTGAGTGAGTAAAAGCTCTGCCTCAACCCTCATTTTCCAAATCATATCCATGTTTCAACTGCCTCCCCCAGAGTGCTTCAGCTGAAGATGGTTATTTCTAGGAGGCAGGAATAATATCTCTGCAGGGTCTCTTGTACTTTACAGCACTTCAGTATGCTGTGGCAAAAGGCAAGGATGGCTTGAAAATTAGTTAGCCATTAACTGCAAAGCTGAGATATTTATCTATTATTGGGATTGAACTCCACAGCTTTGCACATTGGAGTCACATGTAGTTGTGTCAACACAGATCCAACAGATTCACAGTTTCTCCAGACACTGTCCAAGCTGGCTGGGCACAAGCTGACCCCTGTGCTGGGGACAGCTCTGGGCCCTCACAACAAGAGAGCCCTGGAGGGGCTGGAGTGTGTCCAGGGCAGGGAACGGAGCTGGGAAGGGGCTGGAGCCCCAGGAGAGCTGAGGGAGCTGGAAAGGGGCTCAGGCTGGAGAAAAGGAGGCTCAGGGGGGCCCTTGTGGCTCTGCACAACTCCGTGAAAGGTGCCATCAAAGCCAATGTGGGTAGGGCTGCTCCCACCCATCCAGACTTGCCCAGAGAGTGTCATTAAAGACATAAGGATTAAAGCTTTCTCCTTTATTTGGCTGCTGAAAGGCCTCAGAGTTGCCAGAGTTATTGTGTAACTGTATCTTCAGTCTGATCTTAATATGAGTTTGTTGAGCTTTAGAACAGCTTCCCCTGAAAACCTCAGAGACTGAAGTGGGAAGACCTGAGGAACTGGGGGACTCCCAGGAGAGAGGCACAAGGACAGAGGGCACAAAGACTCACAAGGCCATTTCTGTAGAAGGGAAACGTGATGCTCCTCATCACTATCTGTGCAAAGGAAGGATGTTATTTGCATGTACAAATTCATGACAATACATATATTTATCTATATATATCTATATGCACCTCCCAAGGTCAATGTCAACTTTTCTACATGGAGAAGTAACCTGCTCTGGCCAAACTGCTAATGAGCAGAAGNGGTGGGGCAAAACACAAAAAGAAAAAAAGAAAAAAAAAAAAAAAAAAAAAGAGAGAAAAAAGAGAAAAAAAAAAGAAGGACAAAAAGAGAAGGAAAATAAAATAAAAGAAAAAGGAAATAAAAGAAAAAAACATAAAAGCAAAACCCAGAAGGTGTAAGTGTGCAGTATAGAAGAGTTATGTGCCAGGCTGGCTGTATTCACTTTGTAAGTCTGTCCCAAAACTCAAGTGCTCCAGAGGAAAGGCAAGTGCTCTAAGCAACACTAAGCACCCTTAAAACTGGAAGTACTCAACTGTTTGGTGAGGACTTACAGAGCTTGGCACACGCCAAAAACTACTGGTTTGTTGCTTTAAGTGGAAATATAAATATATAATTTTGAATACTGTATATCATTAATGCAGAAAATTTAAACTTGATGGGATTTCACTCCAGAAACAGCATTTCTGTAAATTGTGGCCTTCCACGTCAGTTGATGTGACACACTCAGTAACTGAAAAAAAACTTCATTTCTTTCTAAGCAGTGAATTCATTTGGTGATGGCTCTGTGTCAAGAAGGAATCACTGTAGCCTCAACGTAAGAGCTTTTAATTATCTGCACATAAGTTGTCATAGAAACAGCCAAAGTTCCAGTGTTCCTCTATATTGACAGCATCACCACACAGAAAGGACAACCTGAAGGGCTGGATTTGGATCCAACACTGCCTCTGGTGTTACTCAGGCTATTCCTGTGCTGCGGCTCAGGACTCAGACTCTAGAACAACCTCTCCCAAAGTAATTCAGTCTGAGTGACTGAAGACGTGCCATCTCAGGGACACAGGGAACTGCAGGAAAGACATTAGTATATGCAGCCAGCTAGAAAATTCCCACTGGGTGTTTTAAAATTACCAGTGTATAAATAAATTACCAGCCGTTGCCACAGGCCCTACGGACTCAGTGTGCCTTATCAGAGGATATTTTACTGAAGTTACCACAAAAGAAATGGTGCTCTCACTCTCTTATCAGAGTAGGAACAAAAATAGTTCTTCAGAAAACAGACAGTATTTAAAATACACTCGGCATAACAGAGAAACAAGATTCATTGTGTTTAAAAAACACACACAGCTCCCATTTGCTTACTTACCCACTTACACAGATTTCTTTATTGCAGTATTTAAACATCACACAGCCATTAATGGATTTTAGGCTCACAAAACTTGTCAAGTTGGTAAATCCCTCAAGATATTTGAGACATTCTCAGAAATGAATGGAGGGGACTGCTCAGGATTATAGAGAAAGCTCATCATCATGTTGACCAGACTTACAGATCCTGAACTGATTTTCACTAGGTTGGATAATTCTTAACTAAAAATTTATCTTTATAGCATTTAATACAGACCCAGACAGAGGTGCAGAACACTAGAGACAGAATAAGAAATTAATGAAAAGAGAGAATTATCAATGTTTGGTTACAGAATAACCAAACAACAGATGGAGAGAGGAGCCTGCATCTTCAGGATATGATGAAGAAAACCTTAGCTTCAGCAAATTTTAATTCCTCCACATGCTTCAATTTAATAACTAATCACAAAAACTCACCCAAACACTTAGCAGAACTTAGGAATTTAAATGAAAACATACACATATGGCAATTGACAGTGTAATCACTTATCAGTCACTAGTGATAGGAGAGATGATTTTTTGATGTTACAGATATGAAGGGCATATATGTGTAATTGATTGGAACAGTACACTTTAAGTGATGAGGTCTTGAGCACTTACTCTTAGCCTGTCTTTGGGCAAAGCAACAGCTCCTTGTTTGATGATTTCCAGAACTCGCTCCACTGACAGCTCAGCTCCAGCTTGCTCTAATCGGGAGCTGAAAAAGCTGATCACCTGGAATGAAACATCACAGCACATAAATAAATAGAAGAGGTCTTTGGATCAATTTATACACAGAGCTGTCATCTTCTTTTTTGGCACTACTGTATCTGCACTTCTTTAAGAATAATCACGTTATTGCCTGTGTCACAGCCAGGGAGACCGTTAATGTCAAGTTAGCACAACTCTCAGCATCCTCCTGCAGTCATTTTTAACAGACAGATGATTTTACAATTTAACACACACAGCTGAATTAATAAATTTACATTTTCAAGTACTGTGCACTGACATATGCCTATATTTCTCTGTCAGTCACTTCTCTCTGTCAGTTCTGCCCATCAAGCTTTTGAGTTCTTCCAGTCTTTCTATAATTTGAGTTAGAAATTTACTTTGATTATGAAGCATTACAGTAAAATCACTATAGTTTCACTGACTTCTGGACAAAAGGCTTTAAGACAACTATTCAGTGTCTCAATATGAGAGACTACAAGATTTCCTGGAGGTTGTGCAGCACTCAAAGCCACAGCAAGTGGATGGTGCGAAAAAAGTCCACAAAGCTCCTCTTCTACCCTGATCATCCACCCCAAGTGCCACACATACCTTCCACATCCTGCATTCTACGCCCAAGGACCTGCACATTCCCTCTCATCTTCCAGGCATCCCCCTAGTGAATCCAAGCTGATTTTCCCCATATTTCCCTCCCCACCCCCTTTTCTGTGACCCAGCTGGTCCTTGTTAGCTAGAATTCAGCTAGGTCAGGCTTTAACTTTTATCCCTCTCCAAGCTCAGTAGGTCACACCAGAAGCAGACATCCCACCGGCAGTTCTCCATGTGGGACATCAGAAAACCTCAATTTCTATAGCTCCTTTCATCCAAAAGGAACACACTTTGCAAAACCCATCCCTTATCCCAGGGAAACTCCTCAGTCACGCAGGGGATCCAGGACTCAGAACAACACAAAAAGGATCTGGGGAAAAATTTCAACACCTACTTAGAGTTCTCTGGAAGTATCACAAGAGGCACTTGGTAGAGCCTGTCTACACCAGAGCACCTGGCTACCCCTGGGCTGGAGGCAAGCACAATGCTGATGGTAGGTTCTGCAAAATCCTGTGAGCTTTGGACACGCTGTCTGTGGAAAAACACTGATGTTCACTTGTATCTGAATCACAGTCCCAGTCCATCAAGTAATCTTTGTTAATTCTCCCAAGTACAAGGGGGGAAAAGTGTATTATACTACAAAATCTCTGCTGAGCTCTCTTTGTTCTGTAGTGAGACACAGCTGGAGCCAGAAACCATTACCCTAATTATGCCTCCCAGCTCAGCTGCTGTTCATAAAACAAAGACAGCTGATGGCTTGATTACTGTGAGATTCAAATTTGTTGTTCCTGTTTGTGACTCCCCCCCCCCCTTCCAAAAGCACAGCCGTTGTTTTGAGCTAAAAGACTTGCTGGGATCTCTAGAAACTCTTGCACCAAGTGAATGAGATGAAGGCAGACTGAAGTTGCTGGAAGTTGCATTTTGGGGTTGTAAAGGGGTTTTGGTGTTTGGTTTGCTTGGGTTTTTTTCTCTTGTTTTGTTTCTAACAACAGAAGTACAGAAATCAGTCAAGACAAAATTCAGTTTTAATCTTCTGTGCTGTCCCTACGATTATCTCCATACTTGAGCAGAAAGGGAGAATTTCAGTGCCTCTGGCAGATGCTGCAGGTAGGCTTTTACATTCTTAGAGATAAGGGCCTGATGGTGCACTGTGATCTCTGATCCTTAAAAAAAACAGAAGTAGGAAGATGTGCTGAGTTCATAAGCAAAGGAGCTGGAGGGAGGGACCAGAAATAGCAGAGTAAAACAGCAAGAAACAACTTGTGCAAAGAGCGTGAGGACCTCGGAGTGAGGCTGACATGGTTTTGGCACAGAGTTTGGGACAAATTGCTGGTGAAGGATACACAGCTCACAGAGGAACGAGCAAGTTGTCCGCAAACTTTGAAAGAAAAAAAACATCTTCCTGCATTTCAACACTCCTCTGTTGTCAGTAATCACTGGTGAAACCCATCCTTGCCCAGGGCAGGCTCCTGCAGAGAATCCATCCCAGTGGCACTGCCTTGTTAGCTCAAGTTCTGCTAAACCACAACAAAAGCAAAACTTAATATTTAGCTGTTAATCAAAAGTATAAAATGCTATCATAATGCAAATGTGTAAAAAAACTGAATGAAGCTCACAGATACTCCCTGAATTCTGACATTTCCTATTTTGGGATGTCAAACCCTTCAATCTTAACATGTTTTTAAAAGACTTATGTTTTTGTGGTAAAGGTACTAATCTTCTTTGGGTTATATTTCAAAAGAGCAAAAGTAAGACAGGCTTCCAGTATTTTCAGGCTATGTCAGCATTTTAGAGAACTCTGAATGGCTATTTTTCATATGTAGTTGATAGCTAAAATTAAAAATATTTACTTTAATAATGGTACTTATCTCTACGTGTTATTTGCCTTCAAACAATATAGAAATTGAGTACTTCTCTTTTGGACCCTGAGAGCACACTACTGAACAAGACAGTACCCCAAAGAAGTAAGAAAACAGAAAAACAAAAATAAAAAAGAAGATTAATTATACAGAGGACATCCTAAAAAAGGCATTTGCTTGTTAGCTCCAGATCAGGAATAAAACCATAAAGCATCCAGCATTACATCCCTCATGGCAAGCTCCAACCTCTGTAGCAGAGAGTCTAACACTTTTCCTACTAATCTAGTGAAATATAAAAACATAAAAACTCAGCATCATATTAAGGAAGAGTAGCCTTTTCCTTTGAAGAAGCTTTAGTTATCTTCTACTCTTAAGTAACAGAGCTGAATTTAAAATAAAAATGAAAATTAACAGATTTCAACTCCTTGTCCAATTGAAAGTAAAATGAACCAGAAAAAATAAACTGGGTGAACAGTATTTAATGAGTTTCAGGTTTTAGTACATGTTTTAAAACCAACTGAGCATATGACTGTATGAATAGAAAAACCCCAGATCCTAGGGCAAATAATCAAGGCTGAGAGATGGTGTCTTCCTGATACTCTGAAAATTAATTTTCTCATTAATTATTTGGGCAGCTGGTCTAAGGAAATAGAACACAACTGCAAAGACTGCTTAAGAAGAAGTGTAAGAAGAAACTCCACAAGTTGCTGTGAATTATTCTTTTCCTAGTCATGCTGAGCACTCTCCGTGAAGGAACATAACCCATTCTAAAGAGCTCTCTCTCCAGTCTAGCTTCCATATTAACAGAGATTAAAAGGCACGTCTAATCCAGGATTAGACACCCCCTCATCAGGAGTATCTGATCCTTGTCCAGACAAAATGGTGTATGCAGAGCCTTGCCCTGTGCAGAGTCTAATCCTGGCTGTGCAAGGTACCCAGATCTGTGGAATGACGGGCACAGGGGACCCGGCTTGGCCACCTCCAGCCCAGGCATTGCCAAGGTTTGTATTCAAACACCATTAAAATTTCTAAACAAAAAAACTTTTCTATAGTGATTTCCAAAACTACTTGTAATCATAGACTCATGGAATGGTTTGGTTGGGAAGATTAAAGCCCATCCAGTGCCACCCCTGCCACGGGCAGGGACACCTTCCACTGTCCCAGGCTGCTCCCAGCCCCAGTGTCCAGCCTGGCCTTGGGCACTGCCAGGGATCCAGGGGCAGCCACAGCTGCTCTGGGCACCCTGTGCCAGGGCCTGCCCACCCTCACGGGGAAGGATTTCTTCCTAGAGATCAATTTCCCATGAGAAACTCATACTTTCTTTTGTCTTCTAAACAGTACACTTACAAGGTATTGCCAGAGATTAAAAGTACTACAAGACTAGAATGATTTAGAAACATTTTTCATTTAAAGGCAGTATCTTAGGTTTTGGAGATTATTTTTGAGATTGTGAGGGAACAACAACAGTGTCTGTTATTTCACCCGACCATTGTTTTCAATTGGGCTGCAAGGCTGAAGTAACAATATTTCCCTTTAGAGCATGCCAACAGCAAAGCTATCACGGGCAAAATGTTTTCTGCACTTGGATTCTGTCAGCAGATGCTGAAGTGCCATGAGGCCTGTGGCAGCCCAGGCAGTGCTGCTGCCTAATGAACATGACAGCTCCTCTCCTTCTCCTCCAGCTAAAAATAACAGTACAACACACTGCTGCCTCTTCTGCCTGCAACTGCAGAGGTCAGCTTTGCAAGACAGAAGGAAAAAATCACTTGGCACAAAATTAATATGTTGTGAACCTGTTTTGTCAATTTTGTTTTCCTTGGAAAGTGATTGAAAGAAACACTTTGAGTATTTTATTTCCAGCCACATTCACCACTGGGAGAGTAATATGGTGTATTGATGGCACATTGAATGGAGAAGAAAAGGAAAAACAAACCTCTTGTTATAAAGTACCATAGGATTAGCACTTCAATTAAGTAGCTTCCGTAGGGAAACATAAATCACAGCTACCTTCGGTATCCAGTAGTCATACCTGGAGCAAACAGGAGGCAAAGCCAACCTTCACTGATTTAAGAAGGGGTGAAACAGCTTCAGGTGATTCAATAGCAGGAGAAACACAAGAGGTTAATCAGCAAACTTGAAGTACTGTATTTTTTAGAATCACCTTGAAATGAGGAGCATGTTCAAGGACACATGAACTTTTCCAGGTATTCTTCTCTCCACTCCTAGGGCATAGGAGTGGGGAGAAAAAAACAGGCAAAAAGACCCTCCAAAGCAAACAAACATCAACAAATAAAACCCCAAACCCACCAAAACCCCAAATCCTTCGAGTATTTAGCCAGGCTCTGGTAATCAGTAGGATCAAGGCTTTTCTAAGGACATTTTAAGGAAAGCCATAAAAACTTAGTTCTTAAGTCCTGGAGGTCTTACAATAGGGGTTGCTATGCCAGAGCGAAGCCAACTTGATTGATTTCAAGATCTAGCAGGGAAATGTCTTTGGAGAATTAAATTCCTTGCAGGAAATTGCATCAATCGAGTCCTTTGCATCACTAAGCCTTTGCTCCTGACCTCCTGATGTCTATCAGACTATTTTGCAAACAAAATTCTAGCAGCTCCTAGTTAGGCCTGTTCCACCACCTGGTATCAGTTGCTCGCTCGTAGGAAATACGAGAGCAGTGAAAGCCAAGGAGTTCTCACTGTGGCCATGAACCAAATGCATCTTTAGGAATGATAAGCGAATAGTCTCCATCAAATTCCTGACATATCTGAGGTGGCTGACCGAATTATATACCACCTCTGAAGTGGAGGCATATAGACAGCTCCCAGCTGAAATATTTCTGCAAAAGGCCAGAAGAAGAACCATAGCATTCCTCTTTGTTCACCATCCAGAAGAATATCCCATTTTAGCTAAACAAGATGCACTAAAATGCCTTTCTAAAATGAAAAGTAAAGTAATAGGAAGCATAAGGTATTTGGATTTCAGTTTCTTTTGTAGAGCATTAATGTTTCCCATATGTTCCCAATCAGCCTGCAATGGTGATTTTTAGATTATTTATAAAAACACAGAGGCAAATAAGTAGTTTTCAATAAAAGATGGTCGATACACTGATGACCCTGTTTACACATTCACCTGTTTTTGTCTCATTGATGAAGCACACAGAGATTATGTTCTATCTCCAGAGTAAACTGAATGGTCCAAATCCTGAGGAACAGCCCAGAGTTAGTGGCCAGGTCTGTACTGAACATAACCTGGGCAATTCCTGCTCTGGTCTCAGCTCTGCAGAGGCATCCCCACATCTACCTGTGCCTATAGACCTGTGCTGCTCTGTCCTCTGCCCCAGTGCCATGCTGCCAAACGTCTGCTAGCCAGAGGTCTCCAATGCTGAAGTCCCTGAAAACCTACCACAGTGCTTTGTTATTCCTAACCTTGGAAAAGTCTTTCCTTATGACCTGCAAACCCACAACTATGTGAAAGATATTATTTAATTTCCCTTCATAGCAGCATTTTATTTGAAAAATACCACATCACTTTAGCCTTTCTTTGGCAAATCAGCACCTTCAGAGGTTCTGTTCTACAGCTCTTATTTCTACCTGGAATTTCTTTCATTTCTTTCACCTGAGCATGAGCCCAGGGGTGTCCAGGTGGGCAGTGGCCCCTGGGCTGTCCCAGCCAGGGGTGACACAGCCCCAGGGCAGGGCCCGGCCCTGTGCTGGCACTGCTGGGGCACCTCCAGCGCTGGGGACAGCTCTGGGCCCTCGGGACAAGAGAGACCCTGAGGGGCTGGAGCGTGTCCAGGGCAGGGAACGGAGCTGGGAAGGGGCTGGAGCCCCAGGAGAGCTGAGGGAGCTGGAAAGGGGCTCAGGCTGGAGAAAAGGAGGCTCAGGGGGCCCTTGTGGCTCTGCACAACTCCCTGACAGGAGGGGGCAGCCGGGGGGGTCGGGCTCTGCTCCCAGGGAACAGGGATGGGATGAGAGGAGAGGAAATGGCCTCAGGTGAAGTTGAGGTTGGATATTAGGGAAAATTCCTTCATGGAAAGTGTTGTCCAGCCCTGGCACAGCTGCCCAGAGCAGTGGTAGAGTCCCCATCCCTGGAGGAGTTTAAAAGCCTTGTGGATGTGGCACGTGGGGACGTGGGTCAGTGGTGGCCTTGGCAGTGCTGGGGAATGGTTGGACTCCATGGACTTGAAAGTTTTTTCCAATATAAATGATTCTGAGATTCTAAACCAGAGTAAAGCCAAGATGTCACCAGCGTGAGTAGGCTTAGAAGACACCTCTGGGTTATTCTCTGCTTGTATACACACACAGAACTGCAGCAGATGCCTTTTTCTATTTGCACCATCAAGTACTCATTATTACATCCCCAGTACATTCTCCAATTAATTCTTCATCAAATTTTTAGCATTTTCACCTCTTGCATGCTTCCTTTTGGTTGATGAGTACATTATGTGCAACAGAGTAAAAATAATAACCATTTAAGTCTTTATATGTCATATCTATTTTATACATTCTTGACAAGGCAAACTGGCAACTGTTCTGGTGTCCAAAACTCATTACAGACTTTACATGCTCTGTGTTTTGGTCTGATTTCTGCAGTATGAAACATTATCACACTGTCTGTTAGTATTTCTCTATGAAATACAAATCTAGATTACAGTTTACAGTCGGAGAATCTTTCATCAATTGGGGGCAGAATTTGCTGCAGCAGGGTGATGTCAGAGTGACAAAGGGCGTAGCAGGCACCTACTGCTCACGTGAATCTCTAGAGCTATCTGATGATTGGAATCACAGAATCCAGGAATGGTTTGGGTTGGAAGGGACCTTTTTAAAGCCCTCTAGTCCAATCCCAATGCACCTTCCACTATCCCAGGCTGCTCCAAGCCCCATCCAACCTGGCCTGGAACAGTTCTAGGGATGGGGCAGCTACAGCTGCTCTGGGCACCCTGTGCCAGGGCCTGCCCACCCTCACAGACAGCAATTCCTTCCCAATATCCCATCTATCCCTGCCCCCTGGCAGTGAGAAGTCATTGCCCCTTGTCCTGTCACTAAATGCCATTGTCAAAAATTACACTCCTGGTTCCACTGCAGCATGGGTGCAGATAATCCAAATCTACTTTGCTGTTTATGACCAGAAAAAATACCAAGAGAGGGAGTCAGGATGTAGCAGAGACTCTGCAGATATACTTGGGGAGCTTCAGAAAAGTAATTTTTCTTGACCACTCTTCCATTACCAAAAGTTGGAACATTTACCATTTCCATCTACAATTTACACACTTTGGGCCACAAAATTCCATTGATCACAGCAGCCTGAAACCCAGCATAGCTCCCCAATACACAGGAAACTGGTGGATCCATCCTCTTCTGAATAACCAGCCTTGGTCACGTGAAAAGCCTGGCCAGCTCACTATTCTGTCTGAAAGCAGGCTGGGATGGATGCTAAAGTAAGAATATAAGAGCAGGTCAAGAATAGGGAGATCTTCCCCATGAGTACACCCTCCCAGCTTCCAGCAACATACAGTTCAGAAATTTATTGAGCCAGACTTTTTCAGGCTTTTTTCTCTGACTCCTTTTAGAGCACAGCTACATTTCAGACATCCATAGTGTCTCATACAGCTGTGAGGATGGAGCTCCCAGCTCCACCACTGCAGAGAAAATCCTGGAAAGTTCTTGGAGACAGAAACTCATTTTGGTTCTTCTCAGATCTTGCCCACATGGTTCCCAGACAAGCTCCCTGCAATGTATGCAGTAAAACTAACATGCTTTGCCACTGTTTCAAGGGACAGCAAGACCAGTTAGAACATTCTGGCTGCAGCACACAAGACAAAGACTGGTTCTGTATGGTACTGTCAGTATGGTGTATGAAGTGCAGGACATGACAGGGTAGACGAGGAGTCAGATGAATCTCATCTTTTATTCAGATCTACAAGCCTGACAGCTCCTACCACTTGCCAGATGGTGACAGGTACATTTAAAAAAAAAATTCAAAAAAATTCTTTTTTTGACATCCTCTCTTCTCTAACAAAGGAGCTATTTAAAAATTCAACATGCTCCCTTGGAAAGCTTTAAATAGTTTCGGAATGTAACTGGCATTAATGCTGTAACCCAATATTAAACAGTTTTGGGGAGGAATTGTTTAAATTGTTGAGGAAAACCTACACTTAAGTGTTACAAAGGAAAGGACGTGCTGCTGTCTGTGGGAGGCACAGGGCCGCAAGCAGAAGGATCTGGCCACCACCAGCCATCCTGGATGTGGGCAAGTAAGCAGAGAAGGTCCCTATCTCAGTCAGGAATGTAGACAACTGTTATCTTCAGTGCACCATCTCCTCTTTACACAACTTGAAGACACCTTGTTCGAATCATCCAGACAGTATCACGCTGCCTGTAGTCTGCAGCTGCTGAAAGTCTGGAGAGTTTTGAGCTTTAAGTCCTCCACTCCCCAAACTCGTGCATGACCAGAAAATGTGAAATGAGAACAGAAGAGGAAGGAATAGGTACAGAGCAGGATTTCAGTTCAACATTTAAAATCCCTTTCCTTTATGGGCAATCAGATATCTGTCAATCTTCTGTAATTAAAAGCAAATCAAAACAGAAACTCAGAAGATTATTAGACACATTAATGTGTTATCCGCTGCATCCAGAGACTCGGCATCCTGCTCAGCTCTCCCTTCCAGTATTTTGCATCCAGTGATAATAGTGTGGCTTCAAGCATTGCTCAGCACTGCAAATATTGACTAGAAGACAGAGAAACATTTGTAAAGCTTAAAATTTTTTCTAGCAGAAGCTCAGACTCTCCATATGAACATAAAAACTACTATCAGATGCAGAAATAATTAACAACTGTTTCCCAAAGTTATACTTCACGGAGAGACACACTGGTAACAGCTTCTCATCCACAGCTATTTTCTTCTGTTTTCTTGTAAAATGTTTCCTTACACAAGCACAAGGTTGAACACTTGGCAGGTGAAAACAACACACATTCAGATACAGCCAGGGAATAAAGCAGCTGAATGCCTGCTCTTTAGTTATTTAAAAATAATTCCCTGTAATCGTTAATAGGCTGGTGATAGGAATAAGAGAAAAGAAAAAGTACTGTTTACTAATTAAAATTAGCTTTTGCTCCCCCGAAAGGCAGGTTTCTAACATGGAGCAGTCAAGAGAAGCTGACATAGTCCACCCTTTGGGGGGTGAAAGATGTGTCACAGCTTGGGGACTGCTTACCAGAGGCATCTCAAAATCCCACTGATTCTCTTGAGTTAAAGATGTGGGAAAGGGTTGTTAAAGAAATGAGAGGGTTGAAACTAAATGGTCTTTAAGGTCCCTTCCAACCCAAACCAGTGTTGTGTTTCTGTGCTGCCCAGAAGTTATCACAGTGCAGGCCCAGAAAACAGGCAAGAAAAATTCAACATTTTAAAACAAACTGATAAGAGGTGATGAATATTTTCCACCTCTCAAGAGTAAAAAGAGACCACATAACCACGTGTAACCATCCTTGAAGTCCTGTATCACTCACCAGGTCTATATTTTGCATGATGTCCTGGAAGGAAGGGTGAGTACGAAACTGCTCAAACAGATCCCGCTTGTAGAGCAGCGCATACACCAGGTTGGGGTTGTGATGCAGAGAGTTGGTCAGGCAGGAGTTGATGATCTCCAGCATCATTCGGATCACTTCCTCGATCACATTCAGGTCTTGCGCCTTGAAGAAAGGAGTAAAAGGTCAGTGTGCCCTTTTCCAATGTAAAATACTGAGTAATAAAGGCAGTGTACAGGTAATTACTACTAATGAAGCTATTGGCTGGTTAATGTCTCTATGGTGAGCAAATCCATGTGTCTGGAAAGGAATCTGTTTTCTCCAGTAATCACCAAAATTTTAATTGAAGTGCATCATACTAGTACTCAGCCTCACAGCTTGATTCTCCCAACAGGAGCCATGACATAAAGCATTACCATATTGTAATCAGCCAAATTCACTAAGGGTTAGGTGAACACAGTCTTTACAACCCTTCCTATTAAGGGTGAAAGCACTTCGGCATATAATCAATTTATTACATTTTCTGTTGAGCCCCTATGCAGGAAGGAGGGATAGTGAAAAGAGAGAAAAAATACCAGAGAAATAAAAAGCAGTGGGTGAAAGAGAAAAGCAAAGGCAGGAGAAGGAAAAGTGACTGGATCAAACACCACTGTACCTTGAACATCTGTCACTGTTACAAGACTCTCCCCCTTTGACCATTTCTTAAAATTATTTTCTTGGCATTGAAGAACACTTGTAATAAATGAAAAAAGGAATTACGTTTTACAGTGCACTAAGCCTTCCCACTAAGATAAACTTGTAGAGCTTTTTATTTTGTCAGAGCATTTGACAAATCATTCTTCAAGGTTCTGAAGCTCAAACTTCCTAAGATGAACAAGTTGGCATGTGAACTCCTGCCAGCTGTCTGGATTTCCCTCCTTGAGCTCCATCCACATCAGGATATCTCCAGTATGGTTATTCAGACTGGAGAGCTGTCTGTCCTACCTTAGATTAGAGGAAAAAAGGGCAATTCTAACTTGTTTGTATCATTAGATTCTTTCCATCACATCAAACACTAGACTCTGAGGCTTTACAGGTCTGGCAAGAATGTGAACCATACCAAACTAGCTGGAGATTTTCTGCTGAATACGAACAGTGAAACTACCGACATTTCCTTTTGCCAACTGCCCACAAAGTTCATTTTCTGAGTTATCACAAGGCACTTAAATTCTTCGTAACAAGGCAGTAGTTACAACAGTGTTTTGTTGGGCTGTCATTCAATCTGCACACAGTTATCTTCTACTATTAAGTAGTACTGTAGGAATTGTCATGTGGCAGATGTATGCTCTCACTGAGGCAGAAGAGAACACAGGAATTTTCATTATCCTGTTTAGACTCATAAAGAGCAAAATTCTTTGCTACCACTTTGCTTTTGTGCTTTCAATGCAAATCAGGATGCATTTGTTCCTTGAAGTGTAGATCACAGAACCCCAGGTTGGGTTGGGTTGGGGGGAACCTTAAAGCCCCTCCAGTGCCACCCCTGCCATGTCAGGGACACCTCCCACTGTCCCAGGCTGCTCCCAGCCCCAGTGTCCAGCCTGGCCTTGGGCACTGCCAGGGATCCAGGGGCAGCCACAGCTGCTCTGGGCACCCTGTGCCAGGGCCTGCCCACCCTCACAGACACCAATTCCTTCCCAATCTCCCACCCAGCCCTGCCCTCTGGCACTGGGAAGCCATTCCCTGTGTCCTGTCCCTCCAGCCTTGTCCCCAGTCCCTTTCCTCGAGGTGGCCCTGCAGAAGGCAGCACCATTCCCTAATCTGCTCCTCCATTTCTTTTGTGACACTGAGGACTATGGAGAAGTGAGATCCCATCCTTATTCCCACACTTCAGTCTGGTTATCCCCAAAACTTGTCTTCTACATGTAAAGAGAGATTTAAGTGGAAGCCTTTTGGAACTCTTGTTTGAAGAGGAATATCTGATGCATGCATTCCAGTAAAATTCCTTCTTTAGCAATGATACCTGACTGTGGAGGATACAGATTTTCTTCTGAATGTATCTCCTACTTTTTAATGACTTTGCCACTGAAATTAGCATTGCAGTGTAGCTAACAATGATGGCAGAAACCCTCACAAAGCTGATTATTGACAATGGGATCACATTCTTCTATGACAGAAATACTCTTCACTTTCAAAACACATGAAACAGCATCCCAGCTAAGTGTTGTGATGGGTATGTAATGGAAAATATTAGACAAAAATAGAAATAACTGCTTCACCTGGGATCTGAGGAAAAATCCAGACCTGTCTAACTCACCTGGGGAGTGGTGCTTGCCTATCAACTCAGATTTACTTCAGAATATGATGTATTATGGTGTATTTTAAAAAGCTCTGAGCACTGGCATAATTCTCCCCTCAATGCAGCAGGCTGAGCTGGTGACCAAGACATTATCCTAAAATACACACGACATGACTTTCACAGAAATATTATGATTCAGATCAAGTGAGATCAATCCAGTTACCAGAAAGGTAACAAACCATACAACTACTTTTCGAAAACTAAGTATTTTTTAATAAAATGTGTTCACCTTAAACCCCATGCATACAGCTAATTGAAACAGAAAGCATTGCTGACCATCTTCCAACAGGTTGGAGACTCTGCTGTGTTCAGCTTCAAACAATGAAAAGGTTCAGAGGTTATTACACAGTAACTAAATTTAACGTTTTTAAGAGCTGATGGACAGAATCAACCATCTGTATTTCAACTATCACATTCCAGGTGAAGAATCTGGGACCTCCATGAAGAAAAGCAGGAGATATAATGAAGATTTTTACTCACAACTGACTAGACAAAAAAGAATTTTTAAGAAGAATGATCTCCATAAAAGACAGAGAAGTGGCAGTGAATCCCTGTATTGCACATACATTATCAGGAGAACTGTCCACTCCTATAATTAGAGACTGAATCATTTCTAAGGGTTTAACAGTTTTATAAAGAGAGGAAAAAACAAGCATAAATGCAAGGACAGCATTTGGACGAGACAGTGGAGAAATGCTGATAAAATGCCATGTGGTTTTGTTGCTCTGTATCATCAGTATCAAGCTATGGCCCCTCTGCATCCAGACATGGCATCAAGTCAGGTATAAATAAAGTTACAAAAACATTTTGTTGTTGCAGTTTATCACCCTGTGTATTACTTTCAGAGCAGCTGAACACAGCTGAAATGCTAAATGTGTGTGGCCAAGCAAGGACTAACACATCATCCTCAGCAGCTTTGTAAGACCATTTTTTTTTACTGGATTAGCTGTTATATGAAAAGAGAAGTCAGATATTGATTTGTGAAACGTAGACGCATTTCAATCTATTGAACAGTACATTTAAATGAGAGGAGTTAAAAGTTTCCTGTTGCTTTCAATTGACAAATTCAGTGTGGCATTCACATTTAAAATTATTACAGTATTCCTTTACAAAACACGGCTCAAGTAATGCCTCTGTCAACACTGATGTGTACCAGTCCTCCCCCACCTATTCTTTTAGTTTATTGCCATAGAAATAATTACAACCATCATTAAAAAGAAAGGTGGAAGCTAAAAGCTTGGTACCAATTCTGTGCGACCGAAATCACGCCTGCAGAGGGGACAGGAATGTAGACACAGCACTCATGCTACTGTGGGTAATCCTAGGTAGTCACCTCATGTTCCTTCTCAGGAAAGAAGTTAAATGTGGTGCTTTTTGACAAAGACTCTAACTTTTAAAGCAAAAAGACAGATGTTTGGTCATGTTCTAGATGCACAAGGAATAAACCAGGCAGCAACAGCTAAAAGACAGCCAGGTACATATCTGGGTAGTATTTTGTTAAAAGGAAAAAACAAGTAATCATGCCATAGGAAAGAGAATGGAAATAAGCTGAGAGGATGCGGGGGAAAACACGATGAATGAGAACATTATCTGCGGAAAAACAAATTAAGTTTGATAAACACTATCAAGGAACACACAGCAGTTCAAAGCCAAGGCAAACGATAGGCAGAGCAGGATGTTCCTGGGTCTGACCAATCTGGAATATTGTTGCTTTCCTTATTGCAATAAAATTAATAATTAGCGTGGTATCCTCCTGGGCAAAGACTTTCACAGAATTCAATGCTTACATCCTGATGTGTAAAACCACTTGAAAAGTATATGGCTTTTAAATATCAAGAGAAGTCAAGCAGCCTAACCACGAAACCCCAGGCATTTGCTTACAGTTCTGTTCCTTACAGACGTATTTACCCATCAAAATACAAATCCCTGTCAGCAGAGGATGCAAAAACTCAGTGTCACCAAAGACCTGTTTAATTTATGGTCCCCATCTTCTGGTTCCCACAATGGAACATTCTGACTGCTCATCCTTTTAATTCAATTTGACATAGAATTTATTTTAATTATTGTGAAGACAAAAACTGATTTAAAAAGTTCTATAATGAATGAATGCAAATCTCCAGCCTCTAAATGTTACCAGTTCTGAGGAGATAAAGGGAGGCATGTCCTTGTGTAATTCAGCTTAAGGTTGCATAACCATCCCTTGTGGTTTGTACTGTCTATTATAAACAGAGACAAAATTATTCAGCTTTCTGTGTTCTTTCCTACAAAGTTAGTTTATATGGAAAATAATAGCTGGTTGAAAAATCAGAATTTTGGTGACTTGTGATGCTATGAAATGGCATCAATAAGCAAAGGTGGACATGAGTATCTTTTCCATGATGAAATCAGCCCCTTGACTAGCCCAGCCCATCTTTTGACCCCCCAGTCCCGGGTCCAAGCTGAAGTCAAGCACTGTCCTTTTTCAGAGTGATACCCAGAGTATTGAACAGCATGGATGGTGACATATTTCTTAACGATATTTTGCATTTTTGATCATTAACCTGGGAAGATATGCTGCACACTCAGCTACAGCTGGCACAGGGTGCCCAGAGCAGCTGTGGCTGCCCCTGGATCCCTGGCAGTGCCCAAGGCCAGGCTGGACACTGGGGCTTGGAGCAGCCTGGGACAGTGGAAGGTGTCCCTGCCATGGCAGGGGTGGAATGGGATGAGCTGAAGGTCCCTTCCCACCCAAACCATCCTGGGATTCTCTGAGTTGGAAAGAGAGGCATAGGGAGCAGATGTCCTTAAGGGGTCACTCAGAACTAGCAGGGAGAGCGGTGAGTCCGAGATGGTTTTCCTTCTGTGAATTGTGGAGTTTGTGGGAAGGAAATATTACATCATGTCCAGCTGTTTTAAGTAGCTGCTTCACAGCTTTTGCACACTGTGTGCACTCCTGGCTCTGCTGGAGAGGGACCAGCAGTGTCGGTCAAAGTGAGCTAAAGCTACCAAGCTTTGACACAAAGCAACTTGCACTTCTGAAAATTCAAATGTCAAAGCATTTTATTACTGGCAGCAAGTTCCCAATCACTAAAAGCCATTCATTGTCATAAGCAGTTAAGTTCAGAATTGTGTTTGGACTTGGTTTTTTTGTCAGTCTGCATTTCCATCAAGTATTTCTTCTGCAATTACATGTGACATTTCCACTTTATTTCATCAGGTTTCTTTGAATTATGACTTCAGCACAGCGTGCCTTTTCCTGTTGTTTTCTTTTACCCTATTTACATTGTGCAGTTATAACGTACTCCCTTACCAATCCCTGCTCAGGTTTTGCCCTTTTTAGGCAGATAAGCTTCTTCCTGCTTATTGTGCTAGCTGTATAATTAGCAGTTATTTAGCTGAAAGTATAATGTGGCTGGAAAATTGATGTGATGTGAATGCACAGCGAGAAATGCAGCTTTTTTTAGTACACACCTGTGACCGGGGTGTCTGTACCCATTGTCATATGGTGCGTAACACCATTCATATGGAACTTGCCACAAAGGAAAAGTTGTTCTGTTGGATCTCCAATTTGTAAAACAGTTAGAAAGTAGACCTTTTTAGGCTTACAGTTATTTGTTGCTTTGGATTGGGGTTTACTGTACATCCAGATAAAGGAGGGGGAAACCAACCTGTTCCATTTAAGTGAATTCCAGCTTGCAATAAGGAAATATATAATCATACCTGTAATACATAGTCTTAAGTATGTAACTGCCATGTGCACATGATATGAGACTTAAGTTTGTTCACTAGTACTTCTTAGAGGCATGGAATAGAACCTCTGAATGTTTGGGTTGGAAAGGACCTTAAACCTCATCCAGTGCCACCCCTGCCATGGCAGGGACACCTTCCACTGTCCCAGGCTGCTCCCAGCCCCAGTGTCCAGCCTGGCCTTGGGCACTGCCAGGGATCCAGGGGCAGCCACAGCTGCTCTGGGCACCCTGTGCCAGGGCCTGCCCACCGTCACAGACACCAATTCCTTCCCAATATCCCACCCAGCCCTGCCCTCTGGCACTGGGAAGCCATTCCCTGTGTGCTGTCCCTCCAGGCCTTGTCCCCAGTCCCTCTGCAGCTCTCCTGGAGCCCCTTCAGGCACTGGAGAATCAGGGAGGGCTGCACCATGTCTGTGTTGCTGCATCCACACTGTGGGACCACCCATCATCTTCAGAGCTGAGGCTGAAGGCCTCATTTGGATGTAGGAATAGAAAAAAGGTGAGGGTGGAGGTTGCAAAGGCAACCATAATTATGGCTGTTCTCCATTCTGAGCCCCTGTCCAGGATGACTTACTATAGCCCTTCATCTGTAATATTTTCAGTGAGATTCAGCAATTTGTGAACATAAATCATAAAAAATTATAGTCATAAACAACTATTTCCTTCATGACGCAGATATGACTGTAAAGGCAATTTTGTCAGCAACGGAAAAAAAAAGAGGATACATACCCTGCACAATTAACAGATATCAAAAGGACTAAGAATACCAAATTAACCCCAAACAGACAAGTTCTGCCATTTTTTTTTACTAGGGACAAACCAGCAGGAAAAATTTGGTAAACTGTTCCAGATCCATAAGCTACAGCCACAAAAAGTATAGCTGAACAGACAATTTCAGTTCCTTTTACATCACTTTTTTTTTTTTAATCTGGCTTTGTACATGTTAAAGAATACTTCAATAAATTGTGGTTTTAGACATTTGGTAGTTACTTCTTCTGTCTGTAACACAGCTATTCCAGATTTCAGGGTGGCACTCCTTAGTCTTTTGAGAGGAATAGACAATAGATGCTCCAGGGAATTTCACCTTGATAACGTAATTTATCAGCATCCATAATTATAATGATGTAAATTTCCTTTTTATCTTTATGGGGGAATATCTATAGTTAAATACTTTCAAATAATTTCCTTTATTTTTAGTTAGTTTAAGAGAAGCATATGTATCTTGTTTGTATTAGCTTTGGGGAGCTTCCAAGAGAGCTGTCTGAATTTCCTGCACTTTCAGCAGAAAATAAAACCTTCAACAAAATAAACTCACTCTGCCAAAGGAGTGGAAGAACAGAGGGGAATGAAGGAAACTCGCAAGAAAGCTGTTCTTACCCTCAGTGAGCAAAGGAACTTCAAAGCCAAGCCTTTGGTGACCAGAATCTTATCTTCATCTCTTTTAGTGGCAATACTCTTTGGCTGTTCTATGTCAAACTCAGACAACTTTTGGTAAAGTAGGTATTACGTGAAAAAATGCAGGGCCTATAGTGATTATAACCTCAAGAATTAACCCTGGTATCTCTGATCATTGCTTAGAAATGAAAGCAGAGCTGTCACACCGGAGCAAAGTTTGTTGCCAGACACTTTGCTAAACGAGCTGTCCATGCTGGCACTCCGCTGCCTTCCCTGAGCGCGCAGGTTGTCAGGCAGGCCGAGCAGCCAGCGCAGGAGCACAGCTCCCAGGAGGAACGTCTTGTTGGCAGCCCGTGTCCCGATGCCCACCCCAGCACAGCCCACCACAAGGCCACAGGGGAGGGAATGCTGGGCTGCGTGTCCTGTCCCAGAGGAACAGACCCAGGAGCCCTCTGCTCCGAGGGAAAACACAGCACAGGACACCTGCCAATGCAGCAAGCCCTGCTGCTTTGATGCTCCAAAACCCTGTTTGCCTGACTTGCACAAGCCACACAAATATATCCCAGGGAAGGTGCAGATGTTTCACTGGTACTTCTTACATGACTTCACCATACCATGTTTATTATCCAGCTGACCTACAGCTAATCCACAGCTCATCTCCTGGTCACCCCTTCATCTTCATCTCTTCTTCCATCCATGCCCTTCCTGTCTTTGAAATTCCAATCCCAAATCACTTTGCTTTGAAATATTTTAACTTATCCTCCACCTCCCTTAAAGTCAGGCTCCAGCATCAATCAGAAATTACTATAAAATGGCCAAGATTCCCTCAGGGCTTTACTGATTCTTGGTGATGTTTCAGGCACATAGCCCTGTGTCCATTTTACCTATTTACTGAGGATTTTACAATTCCCAGAATCACAGAATCCCAAAATGGTTTGGTTTGGAAGGTCCATTGGCAGGGACACCTTCCACTAGACCAGGTTGGTCCAAGCCTCCCCATGAATCCAATCACATAAACTGATTTTCACCCCAACTAGCTTAAAAAAAGTAAATTACTGTGGAAGACATCTACTCAGGGTCAAGCTTCAGAGGTTGGTCTAAGACCACCAAGAAGCTCCAACATAAGGGGATCCACCATAATGCCTGAAATACCTGACAGTCACCAGCTGGGAACTCAAACACTCCCCAGATAGTTTTTCCAAACCACAGGCAACAATGACAACAAAATGCAAACAGTATTTAGTAAAACTAAACCAAATCATCATCTAAGATTCCACAAAACCTGGGAAGCAACTGCTACTTGGACGATGACAACATTCCTACAAAGAAAATGAAAACTGTGAATTTGTATTTTGTCATACTATGCTTGAAACACTAATGAGGTTTTCTTGCTCTTGAAAGGAAATGAAGATTTCTCCATTTCTCCTTGAAACTAAGCAGTATTCCCTAGAGGTATGGAAAGACTTTGTTTAGTTTGACTGGTAGAACAGGAAAGGACAAGTCCCATACACAACCCCAACTCCACCATACAAAGGTAAATAGATCATCATGATACAGGCTTTAATTAAGAGAACCAATCTACCTTGAGGAGAGCTGAAGGACTTTAAAGACATTCCTCAAGTGAAAAAGTTTAGGATTCCAGCCCTACACATTCAGCTTAGCTGCAAAATGTCACCAGCAAAACTGTTTGGAGAAGTTACACAGCAATTGGTGCTGCAGGAACTGAAACCCTGATACTTATCATGGAATGATAACCATCACAGCATGGTTTGGGTTGGATGGGACCTTAAGAGACCACCTTGTTCCACCCCCTGCCATGGGCAGGAACACCTCCCACTGTCCCAGGCTGCTCCCAGCCCCAGTGTCCAGCCTGGCCTTGGGCACTGCCAGGGATCCAGGGGCAGCCACAGCTGCTCTGGGCACCCTGTGCCAGGGCCTGCCCACCCTCACAGACACCAATTCCTTCCCAATATCCCAGCCAGCCCTGCCCTCTGGCACTGGGAAGCCATTCCCTGTGTCCTGTCCCTCCACTCTCTTGTACCTCTCCACTTCCTCAAAGGCTCCCATCAGGTGCATGGCAGGTCTTATACAAGACAAAGTTTCCAATTTATGCATTAAACCTAACAGTAATATTAATAGTAATGTAAATAGTACCTAATGAAATCCGTAGACCTTAAAGTATATCTTAAAGATGATTTCTCATGACCCTCTTTGAAGCAAGCGGTTCTCCAAAAACATAACAAATTTAACAATTTTGTAGGTAGATACAGTCACTACACAGGCGTTCATTTTTGTGTTTCTGTTCATAGTTAACTCCAGATTTAAGCACCCTTACCACATCTTTAATGCTTCTTTGGAATAGGTTCTTACTCTTTTTAGCCTACATGATGTTAATTGAAGTACAGAAACCCATTTTTTTATCATGAAGAAGAATGGCAAAACATTACATCTTGCAAATGCCCAGAAAAAACCACCAATTAGCAGTTCAAACCAAACAGTTTTCTTCATATTTTTTCCTTCATGCCTCCCAAACTTTACTACATACAATACAGCACAGTTACAGGAATGTAATTTATCCACCAGTTCCCTATCACCCCAGAATTATCTCTGACTATATTAGCAAATATTTTTTTCATCCTTGATATTATGCTTGCAGTAACAACTGTGAAACTCTCTGCAAAAGTATATATACATCTATTAGCATATTTCCTATGAACCACCTGCTATCATTTGAGTAAACCACTCAGTGTTGTAGATTACTCCAGTGCTGGGGACAGCTCTGGCCCCTCAGGACAGGAGAGACCCTGAGGGGCTGGAGCGTGTCCAGGGCAGGGAACGGAGCTGGGAAGGGGCTGGAGCCCCAGGAGAGCTGAGGGAGCTGGAAAGGGGCTCAGGCTGGAGAAAAGGAGGCTCAGGGGGCCCTTGTGGCTCTGCACAACTCCCTGACAGGAGGGGGCAGCCGGGGGGTCGGGCTCTGCTCCCAGGGAACAGGGACAGGAGCAGAGGGAACGGCCTCAGGCTGGGCCAGGGCAGAGGCAGGGTGCGGTATTTGGGAAACCTTCTTTCATAAAAGGGCTGTCCAGCCCTGGTATAGGCTGCCCAGAGTGGATTCTCCACCCCTGGCAGGGACTTAGAAGCTGTGTGGATGTGGCACTTGGGGACATGGGTTAGTGGTAGTTGGCAATGCAGGGGGAATGGTTGGACTCGATGACTTTTCCAACCCAAACTCGAGAGGGCTTTTTGAACGTAAATGATCCTACAATTCTATGATTTTGCAGACCTACCTTCAGTGTCTAAGCAATTTTAATTGGGAAGGTATCAAAACAAACTGAATATATACTGATCCCTGACTAAAGCTGTCAACTTCATGGAAGGTAAATTCTTATGTTCTCCTCTGATTCCTCACTGATCACACCCCGTGGTTCAGCATCTCTGCTGCGACACAGCAAAACCATCAATGCCTTGGAACTGTTGTCTCCCACTGGAAGTACCACTCTGAATAATTTTGACCCTATCTAAGAGAAAAAACTTCCCACATGAGACTGTGTAATCCAAGTCCTCAACACAAACAAAGACTGCATGGAGTTTCCATAATTTCCATACTATCCAAGCAGAAGATTTTCCAGTCCTGATGATGCACAGGATGTCAGTGGGAAAAGTCAGTGCTTCTCTCTACCCAGCTGCCAAAAGATTCTGTACTCCTGCCCTCGGGGTGAAAATTGCTATTGAAATTTCTGTGGGAGGCATATGAAAGTCAGAAGGGGTTCGCAGAGCAGACATATCCATCATTACAGTTCAGGGAATGCCAAGGGGGCAAGGGAATGGTGTTATTGCTGAAGCCACATCCTGCCCCTGCTTCCGCAGTGCAAGGCTCCTGCTCTGCTCAAACACCAAAAATCACTGCAAAGGGAAGCTGAGATAGGTAACATAATGATAGAAAATTACCACAAAACAGAAAAAAAAACCCTGTTGACTGCCTCATTACGATATTGGGCATGTTTAAAAACAGTAATTACAAAAAAGGTTGATTTAACCTGTTGCTGTTCATATAGAAGGTGACAGTGTGCACACAGGAAAGTTTTTATCATGGTTCAGTATTAAAAAGCAGCAGTGTATGGTAAAAAATGTCAGGTCCCACACAGCTGACACTTGACAAGGGGTTATGGCATGAGATTATAAACTGCTGTGAGCAGGAATATGCTGCTTTACAGCCATCATCTTATACCAGAGCTGAAGATAAATCACAGAAAATGCTTTTATTTCTTATGATACATTAAAAGATAGCAGCATGGTTAAAGAAGTAATTCTTTATGACACCACTCAGCACACATACTATATTCATTCTTTCAGTGGTGTTAAATATTTTGAAAATTAAAGGGAGTAGCTTAACAAAGATGTGTGAAGCCTATCAGAAAAATCACATTATTGAGCTTTGAAGTGGTTTGCAGTACAAAGGAGTTATGTTCTTTTAAAATATTAGGAAATATAAGAAAGTGGGTTTGTTTTCCTCTTACCTTACCAATTCTTCAAAACTAGTCACTGGCAGTAAAAGTATCATTTATTCTATTAACCTGGGCCCAAAAAACCTCCGTGAACAAATTTCAAGAACTGCTCTCTTGAGCTGAGTAAAATGGAAATTGTAAGGTGAAGAGAAACAGCCTTCTGAGAGCTGATAGCAAACAAACCAAATAAATGGGGTAACTTTCAGATTAAATCTCTTTTCACTACATTCCATCTTATTTTTCAAGGACATTTGGACACAAAGACACAGCATCAGTTCTGATAAACATAGAAGTTGCTGACCACTGCTCTGCTGAATGTTCTGGAAGCACAGAGCAGCCGCCCGAATGCCAAAAAACGAACCCTTAACTGAGATGTGGAAAACCCAAAACTCACAGAAAATAATTGTAGAAATCTATGTACACAGGCACTTGTTCCAAAATGAACTATGAGCAACAGATGGTATTTTCTCAAATGTTAAAGCAAAATGCTCTTGATAGAAATATGTAAAAACTGCATTATCCAACTAAATAAAATTTCCTGAAATATTTATGAAGTCCTGTCTATTTTGGGACCAAAGTTAATTTTGTGTAGCCTGGTTCATAAAGCACAGCAGTGACAGACAGGGACAAGATGAGAGATTACTGCTGAAAGACAGTGAAACACCTGGGTATGTTGTACATCCATCCGAGAGTCCCTCAACTCTTCTGCACCAAAATCCTGTTTGCAATTATGACTGGTTACCTATAAATTACACTAAGTTTTCTAACAAATTCTAATTAACAGTCTACCACATGGTAAGATGGCTAATTTATTGCAGAAAAATAATTTTATGGATCAGAAAAATTCCACGAAGCTTTTTCCCATGGGAATGTAACATGACTCTTCCTATTGACTCAATTTATCAAAATCTAGAAGATTAGTGTTGGAATGGGAAAACTTGTCATTATTTGTTCAGATAACTTTTTTGGCTGCATTGAGTAAGCATCTGATTTCTCTGCGAGTGCCACAAATTATCTGCTGGTGAGCAGATGAAAGACCTGCTTTTGGGAACTGCAACATCCATTTTCTCCTCAGTTCATCTGGGGAGAACAGATAGACTTCAGATAATGAGTCCTATTGCAGTGAATAAAACAGATTGAACCTGCAATGTTACAATTCATCTTACTTTCTCCAGAACAGGACGGCTGTTTTTCATTATTAGCCAACATTATCTTTGAGGTCAAGGGTTTGGGTTAGCACACACACAAATGCTGGAGTGGAACAGGCTCTGTACACACCGTACCAGCCCGACAGCAACAAAAAAATGCATCAGAACACACTGTCTTTGGAGAATATGTCATGTATTCAGTAGTGGGCCACAGCTCACCTAGCTTGGGCTCCAGCCTGAATACGAACAAGAGCAGCTCTGGAAGAGCTCCACCACATTCCAAAAACATATCTGAAGGGCAATTAAAAAAAAAAAAAGGTATCTTACGTGTCTCAACTTTGTTTCAGAGAAGTGAAGGCAATCAGACATCTCCCAAAAGCGCTGGGGATAACAAATACAGGAGGATTAAACAATGGCAATGTATTAGAGGCTTGTCTCCCCAGAGCCTTCTCTTCCCCAGGCTGAACACCCCCAACTCTCTGCCTCTAACTCTGAGCTTGTTAAGAAGTGCTACTTTTTGTCCAAATTCTTGGGTTATTGTTTCTATAATTAACCAATTCTGTGGAAGACTTTCTATTTATAAAAGCTGATTTAGCATATGAAATGCACAATGTATTCCCCCAATTCACTTAGTTCTTAATCAACAAAGAAATTACATGAAAGCCAATTAAAAGTTTATCTTTTCAATCACACCAGTGAAAAACATTAGGGTGTCTATACAATTAAATAAAAATGAGTAACAGAGACTCTTATAAATTTCTATTTCTTCTAAATACATTCTTTACATTTTCTGAGAGGTTTTTCAGAAAGATATTTCACAGAGAACAAGAATCTACTCCTGTCAATAGAGATAAACAAAACATAAATTCTCCCTTCCACATTTCTTTAACGCTGTTTTCAGGCCAGGTGATGAGGAAATCAGTTTCCAATAAGTGGCTTATTTTGCTCCTTGTGATACTTCATATGAGCAGCAGAGAGGAGCCAACCCTTTTTCAAAACCACTTCGGTTTTGCATTTCTGTCTATATTAATAATTTTTCTTCTCCAAACCCTTTTCTTATTCACTTCATACCAAGACTGTCTTTTAATATGGTTGACTCATTCCCTTTAAAATATTCTCCTTTCTTTCATCCCATCATTCAGTCTCCTGGCCACCCACACTGCCAATCAGCAGCAGTTGCGTAACATTATAGGTAATATTAACAACAGCTATCAGTGGGAGAATTGCCCTCAGAAAGACACTGAAATGCTGCTCAGGGGGACAAGACCTCTCCAAGAAGATAAATTGTAAACTGATGAGATTAACTTGCTTCAGTAACATGGACACAATTTGGAACAAATGTGGCTCTGTAGAGATAGAAAATGGTCCTGTTTCAACATTTTATAGAATTACAGAATTGTTTAGGTTGGAAAAGCCCTCCAAGATGGAGTCCAAACATTCCCCAGCACTGCCCAGGCCACCACTGACCCATGTCCCCAGGTGCCACATCCACCAAACTTTTAAACCCCTCCAGGCATGGGGACTCCACCACTGCCCTGGGCAGCTCTGCCAGGGATGGACAGCCCTTTCCATGGGGAAATTCCTGCTGATCTCCACCCTGCCCCTGCCCTGTCCCAGCCTGAGGCCGTTCCCTCTGCTCCTGTCCCTGTTCCCTGGGAGCAGAGCCCGACCCCCCCGGCTGCCCCCTCCTGTCAGGGAGTTGTGCAGAGCCACAAGGGCCCCCTGAACCTCCTTTTCTCCAGCCTGAGCCCCTTCCCAGCTCCCTCAGCTCTCCTGGGGCTCCAGCCCCTTCCCAGCCCCGTTCCCTGCCCTGGACACGCTCCAGCCCCTCAGGGTCTCTTTTGTCCTGAGGGCCCAGAGCGGGACACAGGACTCGAGGTGTGGATGTTTCAGTTCAGAGAGATTTGAGCAGCATCTCAACAGGTGAATAACTTCTTCCATTATTTTATCCAGTGTGAAGCACAACACCTTCCTCTTACACCATGTTTCTCAAAATCACTGAGTCTTGGTTTACCCTAATTTCTATTATTTTCTTTGTCTTTCCAGTGCCAGATCAGATATCTGCAATGAGGGAATCTAAAGACCATTTTTAGTTTACTTTTAAAATAACTTCTTAGTACCCTTTGATAGAAATAGATTTTTTTTTAAAAACAACAAACAAAAACATACAAAAAACCTCACTGGTTAGTCTGTAAATGTCCCTGGAAATATGAAGAGGAGAAATTGGAAATGGAAGGTACAACATGTTCCGCCAATATCTCATAGAGAAAAAGCAGCACACAAAAATTCCAATTCCAATTAGGTAGTTAGTACCAAACAGCCTAAAAGGTTTGGTACATACTTTCTTCCTCATCCATTTCCTCTACTTTATATGGCTGCATGTTTAAAAAAACAATTACTGGGATGTTTATAACATATGGTCACATACTTACAGTTTTTAAGCACTACATTTTTCAATCAAAACCTTGCGTTTGGAACACCAGAAAATTGTTTTAATGCATTGTTGAAATAGACTGCTGTTATAAAAATAAATCCTACTCTTTGGAGAGCTACTGCATTAGGTTATTGTTTGTCTGTGGATGTCTGACCAAGAGGAACCATCCAGGTGAATAATCGGTTTCTGCGAAACCCTGAACAACCCACTCATGTGAAAGAGGCAGCAGGAAAAGCATCTAATGACCAGATCAGTAAAGAAGGGTGCTTTGGGGATCAGTACTTTTCCTTTTTTCATCCAAACACGTCAGTACTTGTCATCAGTCTGAATAAAACAAATGTTAGTTTACATGGCGGTAATAAACACTTTTACAGAGAGGCTTATGAGGGCTTTATCTTAATAATGCATCACATTTTCTATCTACAGCTATACCTCAGACCCTTCTAAAGTCCCAGTGTTCCCAGGTTTCCTTCTCTCAAATGCAACCCAATTAGCTGTGCAGGAGAAAAGTCAGCATACAAAATTCTCTTGTTTAATTTATGGAGGTGTGAAGGAACCCCAGGATCTCATCCATTTATAAGACAAGCTCTTACAACTACTTCAGCTTAATAATCTTCTCTTTTAAGGCCACTCATTTAAGCAGTCTTATCAAAAAACATGGCTTTTGAGTACAAAATTTGAACAAATGCTGTAATTTATAATCTTTACTGCAAAATAATGACAATGTCCTAAAGCTATAGAACTGTTAAAGGAGAATAATAAGTAAAAAATTATGATGCTCATGTTTGGTTTACTTCAAATGTGTCTAACAAGCAAAACAAGGGGTTTTGAAATTACTTTAGCAGGTGTTTACACTGCTAATGTCAGAAGTTATTCTACTTATTTGTTCTCCTGCCTCACAAATTTGAAGAATGGAGTATTTTCAATCAGATGATCATAAAATGCTATTGCCACAGTAAATGTTCTTTAAAAAAAAAGGAATTTTCATCCTTATTTTCCAAATAATGAGAATTCCTAAGTGAAGTAAGGCTTAACACCATCTATGAAACACCAATAGCAGACACCAATGACACTTTTGTGGAACTCCTGAGTGATAAAAGACCATCACCATTTTGAAGAACATCATCTTGATGTTCTTCAATGTATTTGTCTAAAAATCTTTCAACCACAAGCAATGTATTCATGAAAACACAATAATGAAAAAACCAGCTGCAAATAAGTCTTAGTACTTCATAGTAAGAACTAGAAGTTTAAACAGACTGAACTTCACCAACATGTTTTTTCACAGGATTTCAGGATAGCTCTTCTGCTTAAGGATAATTTATGCAGCATTTTCTCATGAAAGTTTCAATTCATTTAAAGGAAAGAACTGATTAAGAATTCAGACAGAACTGCAGAATTCAGCTATTACTCAATAGAAAAGCTCACTTTAGATTTGGGTTAGGTTGGTTATTTCAGTCTATTCTGAAATAGCTATTTTTTGGTGATATAAAAATAGGGGGATTAGGTAGGAGTAATATTCTATAAAATATAATTCATCTGGAGGAGGCTATGACTAATATTTAGAAAAAGTATTTATAGGCCCTCTGCTCAATACTGGAGACAGGCAAACCCAAGAATAACCTGATATTGAAAACGTTACTTCATCAGCCATCAAGTCAGAGTAATCAAAAAGAAGGTATTATAGTGCAAAACAAGGTGACTCTCCTATTAAGTGCAACTTAAACTGCTAGAATCCACATACCACACAAAACCCACCCAGCAGTGTATTGCTTTACCATACACTTTCAGTAAACAACACCCTAATAAAAAACTTCTTCTATAATCATATTTTAAGTTTATTCCTCTAGACAACATGAGAATCTAAAAATTCACACACAAAACCGAAGATTTTTATACCATTAACAATGCATGGCTAAGGCATTAAAAAAACCTTACTGGGTTTCTTGATGACATTTGGAAATGGAAGAAAATAGAGACAACAAAATCACTGAGGAGACCTAGGCAGTGCTTCGGGTGGTAAGTAGGCGGTTTCTGAGTTTTAAAAAAGGATTATGACAAAAAAAAACCCAACAAAACAAAACTACCTTAGCTTTTTTCCTCACCCCACTATTTGACAAATACGGACATATCTCAGTCAGGAGTCTTGATTTAATTTGGCAAAAGTTTCCCATTCTGCCAACAGTGTATCCAGCTCCGCATATTTTGTGCGTTCTTAGCAGTTACCACTGAGCAGTACTTGACAGACTACCAGCTGAACAACGTTAATTGCATCACACTAACTCTATTATGGCCAACCAGTTTATTTGGAAGTGGGTTTAATTTCATTTCTGCATCATTACTGGAGTCATCAGATGATCGCAGGGAAGACTTCCCATTTTTTTGTGATAACACACGTTTATAGGAAAACACTTCCACGTGATGGAAGAGCTCTGCAATAAACTGTTCTTTAGACAATTAAAAAAATCAGAGCTGCAGGATACCTAATTTAATATTAGATATGCAAGCACAGAACATATTATAGGACCTGATGAACCTAGAGGTCTTTTCCACTCCAAAGGGTTCTATGATTCATAGAATCATATAATCCTAGAATGGTTTGGGCTGGGAAGGTTTAAAGATCATCTCGTTCTAACCCCCAAAACATCACAACATTTATTTAAAGGTCCAATTGTTCACATCAATAGTGAATGAAATACTTGTTTGCTACAGATTGGATTAAAAATTAACTTCTCTGCACGTAACTGAATCTAGAACATCAATAGATTTTAGATCTGTTCCATTATGTTTAAAAGACAGCAAATACTGCAGTTCATGGATCTGATTTTACCTACTCTTTAGCAACTCCAAGTTTCTAAGATAAATACAGAGCTCTTAATTATAACAGACAACTTCCTAGGAAGTAAATGACGCACGGGAACCTTTTAACATCTATTGATGTACAGGGGGCAGACTGGGCTGGTTCTCTCTTGGGGAAAGGACTATTTATGAAGTACTTGGAGCTTTGAATAGAATCAAATGTAATAACAAGATACAAGCTCCCCCCAAAAAATTTCTTTTTTGTTTAAACCACTTTTGTAATACTGCTTTTTAATAACCCCCATAATGGCCGAATTAGAGGGACCCCAACTGAAGTAATTCATCCCACATAAAACAAACATTGCTTTTTCTTCTTAGCTTTGCTTTACAAGCTACATTACTTCCAGATGACGCTCGAGGGCCCTAGGAGTTTCAAGAGTTAGATGGTTAAACAGACAGCTGCTTTCTATTTATCATATAAATCAGGGGAAAATCAAAGAAGAATCTAAATATTGGAATTCATTTAGCTCATTATGGAGCACAAACTGAGGGGGAAAAGAAAATAATATAGAAATCTCATCATCCAGATGCAAAGTTTAATTCTGGTTATCAAGATGAGAGAAAAACTCATCAACATTTGCAGAATTCCAGCCCTCCATGAAAGCCAGCTTTGCACGGTGGGTAAATTTACTGGATTGGGAAGGAGTCAGGAAAAGTCAGCTCTGATTGGGAACTCTCTCAGTACCACCAGGCTTTGCTACTGCAGACATTACATATATAAATATATATTTAAATATATATTAAAAATACATTTTTATATATATACATGCCCACACAGAGCTCACTACATTTGTATTTCTTACATTTTTCCCTCTGGATTGCCAACATGCACTTATTTCTGTGTTAAATAACCTCAAAAGCCAACAGATTTTGGACAGAGGATTAAAGGATAGCTCTCTATACATTGATTAGAGTGTATTTATTAATATGAAAAGTTCGATACCAGGTTTCTATTCCTGACAAATTTCATCTACCACTTAAGTGCTGTTTAAATGACAACCCTATGTATTAAATAATTGAATATATTGGCACTAAGTGTGATTATTTTTAGAATTTCTTCCAACACATTTAAGCTTCATCTGGCTAGAACAATTTATTTTTTTTAAACCCAAAGTTTAGAAGGTAAGACTCAAGTGATGATGTGTGCCAAACTACTTTAATCTGAAACTATTTCTATATTTGATTTGTATTTTCCTCAATTTTTGCATTAAGGAAACTGGGTTTTTTCTTACATCAGCAAGAAAATGACATAAATTTGCCAAAAATCAAAATTTACTCTCTTCTTCTCCACCCATTCTTTCCCTAGAAAGAGTTAAGGAGACTCTCTCGTTACCAGCTGTAGTTTAACAAGCAGGGGAAGTGCTCAAAAATCATAAAAAAGACTATGAAATCCTTAAAAAGAAATTTTTGGGATAGATGGTAGCTCCCAACAACATGTCTGATGTGCTACTACCCAAGAGAAGTCAGCATGTCTCTAGTTATGCTGTTAAGTACCTCTGGTTTGACAAATTACATTAGAATGTAATCAAATTACCAAGAAAATAATTGATATGTTTACTTAAGTAATATGTCTTGATTTGAACTGAAAGAAGCAAAATTCTCAATTACTTTATTACGAATCTTCTTGTTTGCTAAAAATATTGGAAAATATGTTTTCATTGAATGCAAGAAAGCAACAAAGATAAACCTAAGTGGACTTTTCCCACTTCCACTTGGATCAAAGTATGGTATTTCAAACCAGGTCAATGATGCTACAAAAACAATGAATAATAACATGGCTTATGAAACAACAAGTAAACAAATCAGCATGAGAATTAGTCTAACAAAGGATCCTGTCTTTGAGGCAATAATGACAAGGGGTGGTTCTCTCTGTCCTGCTGGCTTCTCCATCCTGCTCCTGAATCCCACCACACTGACAGGAGTTTATCAGGAAGGGACCTGGACATTGGTCCAGCCTCAATAAATCAAACAACTTGCTCTTTTCTTTTTAAAAAACAGAAAAACCTCAGCAAGAACAGTATCAAGGCCAACGGGGTCAGTTCCTAACTCCCGTTCCAAGCTCTGCTGGTACACCACAGACCTGATGGCAGACTGCAGCAGATACTCACAAAAAGGACACAAAAAAATATGGTAAAGGTAGAACTCAATATATTCCTACCACCATCAGTGATTATAAGCTTAGGGACTGTGGATTGGGTCAAGAATTTACAGGAGTAGAAAGAACACTACTGTTCAAACACCCAGAATTTAAGACAATACCTTAAGCAGCACCTAGAATACTTTTATGTATGATTTAACCCTGGGATTCAGGTTCCATGCAAATTCCCCTTTGGATTACAGAGCACAGTAAGAAAATTAATAATCTCTAAATTAAGGTGAATGAAAAAATGGTGAGAAATGCATTTTTAAAATACGTATTTGGTCTGAACAAAACCTGCAAAGAGAACTGCTTAGTGGACAAAGCTCCACCTCTCAATAAACAAACCTGTGCAGAGCAGGCAATATTGGAATCACACCTTTCCTTAGCTCCATGCCGGGACACAGAGGTGGAATGGGCCTCAGGACTTCAGACATTTCAGCTCCCTCAGATCCTACACTCTCCTTGTTCTTACATAGAACATAAACACGAGCTTTCAGAAGCAGAATACACTGAAGTGATGAAATCTGGCCTCAACTTTTTTTTGTCAACTGACTATGCTTCAGACTGAGCTGTAAGATGAGCAATTTGGAGAGGAAAAAGAAAGGATCAGAAAGCCATGCTTAACAGTTTACCTAATTGTTTCAAAATATGGGCCATGAACTTATTTTAGTCTCCCCCGCACCACTCTTTCCAAGTGCTCTCTTTCTCCCTTCCATCACTACACCATTCCAACAACAAAAAGAGAAGAAATTCAGTGAAGTGTCTAAGCCTCTTGGCTGTATTCCAGGGAGCTTTCCCAGCTCTATCAGCTGCATTGCTCAGCTGCCTCTGTATGTAAGGGGACAGCTTTGTACAGAAAGCCTTTCCCTGGGCCTTTCTTTAACTGCAGGATTGTTTGCATCCAGCAAGTTAAGAGGTCCAAAACCTATAAAATATTTTTCAAGCATTGTATCCTTACACACCCTAAAACACATATTTTCATATGAATGTAATTACATGCCTATGTGTGTATGCACATAAATAGATATATTTATTTATATGTGCTCTTTTACAGACATGTGTATCGTGCTGTTTCCTTATTTAAGTCATTAAGCTATTATATCAAATCATCTTTTTAGGTATTTTTATACTTAATGCTAGAGTAATAGGATATGTAAAGTCTGAGGCAGGCATATTTTGGAATATGTATTAGCCCTGAAAACAAAACAGTTGTTACATTGTCATCCTCAAAAATCACAAGCAACAGATGAATCAACTTCTCTTTGCCTCACACAGTACTGCAGTGAGGGTTCAGATGAGTACAAACCAAAGGTACTGCAGCAGTACAAAGATATTATTCAAGTCCTTGCATGACGTCTCCTTCTTCTGCCCTAAGCAGAGATTTCCCAACAAGCCGTGCAATTAAATACAAAATTGTTGCCTACTTGTGTGCATTGGCTCAGCAGGCGAAGGGAACTGTAAGTATCCATGTATTCAGAACATACTAATTTGCCCCACGACTCCAGTACTCCTCCAGAGGCTCACTGGGAATTGTTTTCAATCATTTTTAGGCATTTTAAGATTCTGTGAATGCTAAAGCCCAGTTCTTAAAAATGCTGTTTTCAACTGTGTGATTTGAATATCCTGAATTACAAATGGCTTGAAAAGCACAAGTTGACAGTAAGTCTCTTCCCTCTGAATAGTTGTGGTTTTGTTCTGCCATTTCTAAGTGTAATTCTTGTTTTTTAGAGACGCTTCAGACATGACTTCATTCATACAGGTTCCTTATTTTGATGTCGGTGGTTGCTCAGCTGCCACACTCTGAGAATTCTTTGCAGATTTAGGGATGTATGACTTGAATTTTGAAGCACCCGTTACAACATTCATTTTGATACTCACATAATCAGGAAGTGGAGAGTCGTTTGAACCCAGGGAACCTCTCAAGGACTGCGTGGCTTGCTCCAGCACTTTGTTGTGTTTTTTAGACAACAGAGAAAATAGACTGAGGAAAAAAAAATTAACATAACTTCAGGATAATGTCCTGAAATAAGTAAGACTGTTCAGTAAGAAAAGAAGACTTATTATACACATAAAATTTTTAGAATGCAATGCAGTATAGTTATATTATTTATTTATTTGTTTAACACATGGATAAGTAACAGCAAAGTTTGAATCAGAAATATTCTATACAATATATGATCTGAAGAACATTTTATGTTCATGATTAAATTCTTACAAGTCAAACTGTTACAGAAGGAATGGTATACATGCAATTTTAGTTCATAACTAGTTCATATTCACTAGAATGCAATTTTAAAGTGCAGCATCTCATGCACTACATTGTAATATACACTTAAGTATCTCGTGTATTATCCATTCTAATAACTTAATTACTTAGACAGGAGAAATCCAAGTATATGACAAAAGCTTTGGGTTTTTCGAGGCTGAGTTATAGCATTTTGCTAGTATATATTATTTTCAAATTTATTTTAGCCTAAGGAAGAAAGGATTACCTTAGTCTCATAAATAACCTGTTAAATCAGAGGTCCATATACATACAGAAAAAGAAACATATTTTTCTTTCATTTGAAAAAAAGCATGGCACTGGCACTCACAGAGGGTGGTGTAACCTGATTTACAAGGAGAATGGTGGAAGCAGCAGCAGTGGGCAAAAGCCACCGGCTAATGCTCAGCAGCAGCAAGGAGTCAGATGCTCCTCTAAAGCCCTGATAGCTCAAACACGGCTGTCAATTCACAGACAAACCCAACCCCACCTTAGAAGATCTAACACCATCGAGTCCAACCATTCCCCAGCACCACCCAGCCACTGCTGTCCCATGTCCCCAAGTGCCACATCCACATGGCTTTAAACTCCTCCAGGGGTGGGGACCATACTGCTGCCCCGGGCAGCTGTGAAAGAACAGCCCCTTCCATAGAGAAGCTTTCCCTAATATCCATTCTAAACCTGCCCTGGTGCAACCTGAAGCCTTTTGCTCTTGTTAGGTATCAGATGTTTTTAGGCTTTTTGTGTTTAAAAACATCATTTGGACTTCTTTACTTCCTTTTTGGAGCATTACAGGACTCCTATCAGGTATTCCTAGGATGACTATGTGTGTTAGGAAAGGCTGGCTTGATCAACAAGCACCAAAAGGGTGTCAGGGCAGGCCCTGGCACAGGGTGCCCAGAGCAGCTGTGGCTGCCCCTGGATCCCTGGCAGTGCCCAAGGCCAGGCTGGACACTGGGGCTGGGAGCAGCCTGGGACAGTGGGAGGTGTCCCTGCCCATGGCAGGGGGTGGGACTGGATGAGTTTTAAGGTCCCTTGCAACTCAAACCATTCTACGGTTCTATTAACAAAATTTACTTATCAGTCGCAAAATTTACCTCACTGTTATATTCTGGACAGCCTCCATTTCTTGGAACTGGATCAGTGTTTGAAAGCATGTGTGAAGAGCTTGCAAGGCTCTTCTACCTCAAAAAATGATGATCAGCAGTGGGAGAAGTCCCCTGAACTTTTTTAACTTGCAATGTGTCATTCATATTATATCCTTCACAGATGCTAGAAGTGGATTCCTTGGAGTATCACTGGTCGTCATCCCACTGCTAGTCAAGAGCCTCAGGAAAAGGCTTTTCCAACACTCCTCACTCTCATGAGAAATTAGTTACACTAACTCACAGCTATTAGTCAATACCACTAAAACATTCCATGTTAAAAGGGAAAAAAGCAATACAGAAATGAAGATATATTGGTAGCTTTCCACCTTTTTCCCCCCTCCCATATTCTGTTACTGCATTCACAGACTTAAATTTTTGTTCAGATCAGTAACTGGATCTGCAGACTGGTCCTTGGTAGGAAAAAGCAGCACTACTTCTGCAATCATAGGTGTCTTTGAATATTCAGATTTCAGAGATACTGTCATCAGCACCATCTAGTGCTGTGGAGACAAAATAATCAGTTAAAACCAATCTGGTGATGCTTATGGCGGGGTGCAGCAAAACCAGGTTACATCTGGTGTCTCCTCTAGAAGATACAGATAATTTCACACAGAGGAAGAATTTGGAATAAAGAGGATTTCCAATTAGTAGATTCTTCTCCAAAATACACACAGCACTTTGGCTTTAAATGAAATTTAAATATAAACAAAGAAGTAGGATCAAGATTTTGGAAAGTGTGTCTGTTCAATGCACGTGAAGAGGAAAATGAACATACAGTGGTACTCTGCATGGAACCAGAATACAAAAAAGTAAATTTATTTATTCCAACAGAAATTCAGAGAATTGGGAAGAAGTAGAAAGGAAAAGGATGGACAAATTATTTCTTTATATCTTCCTTAAGGTTTTTTTTTTAATAATAAAGTATACTATAAGTAGAGTTTATGGCATAAGCAAGACCTTGGTGGCTGATTTCTGGTTCCAAAGGAGCAGTGCAGGGGCTTTTGCTGTCTTTCCCCTTGCAAATTTCTGTTTTCCTGCCACAAGCTCAAGTCCTTTGCACCATCCTAAGACACTTCTTTGTGGGGCCACTGCCCACAACACAGACATCCAGGTTAAAAATTCTCAACACAATTGATCCATCCGTTACCCTTCTCCAAAGACCATCCCTTAGATAAGCACAAGGGCAGGGACACATAGCAGAAATTTTTCATACTAAATTTTTCATAATAAAAATGCATAGAACTGCAAACTCACAGATCTCCACAGAAACATTACAGGTAAACAAAGAATAAAATAAATATAGGCCAGGTATTGTGATAAATGAATGGATTTGGAGCTCCCAAGGAAGTACCATTGCCTCCTAAATTGGTGTTAAACTTCAATTCCAAGTCATTCACTTATTATTATGCCTCTGTCTCTAGCTCTGAAAACCACCTTGATAAATACCAGACTAATTTTTAAAGTCCCAGCATGGAGTTAGTTACAACCCTCAAAAAGGCATTTGTATGAAATTTAGGTCATAAATATCTTTCATCATCAACAAATGCTGCATTCTAAAGGAGATGCTTCATTTTGCAGCAGTCACGTCTCCAGTGTCTGTAAGGTTTTGGGCTTGGTTTTGATTTTCAAGGCATGAATAAGGCAATTTTAAAAAGGCAAAAATGCTTTACAACAAGGTTGTTCCCCTCTCCAAAAAGGTACAAGGTCCCAAATGGAAATTGAGACTGTCTCCCAATTTCCCTGATATGTCTCCATCACATGTCTATTTTTGCCCAACTAAAAGTCAAGATTGAACAGAAAAATACATGTACTATGTGATCACCGAGGGCAGTGTGCACAGGCTGATAAGAATATGGATTTTTCTACTGGAATACTTGTCCTCTTTCATCCATTCTTCTCCCTTGACTGTCAGGCAGACTATGCAGCTCGACAGCCCTTCAATCTCACCCATTATGGATGTTTCATAGTAATAAAAAGTTATGTTCAGAGCAATGAAAACATCTTGGTAGCCCAACTCATCTTCCCCGCACAGAAGTACTTACAGGCCAATGTTTAGCAATCAAAACAATGAGTTGGAATAAGAGCAAGACGAGGTAACAGCTGGCATCTGTTAGGAAGATGAGGATTCATCAGCTGGCATTTTCAGGAGAAATGCCTGGCTGTGAGGGTGGCGAGTCCCTGGCACAGGTGTCCAGAGGAGCTGTGTGCAGCTGGAAGGCTCAGGGTCCCTGGCAGTGCCCAAGGCCTGGCTGGACGGGGTTTGGGAAAACCTGGGATAGGGGAAGTGCCCCTGACCACAAACAGGGTGAGCTCTAAGGCCTTTGCAACCCATACCATTCTGGGATAATGTGATCTGTTACAGACCATCAAATCACACCAGGGATGAGCTCAGCCAACAAGGAAGACTCAAGGCTGAACAACAATCTCAAGGTCCTGTGGTTGTTTGTTTTTAAGGGATTAAAAACAACATTGGTTTCTTACCTCCCTCTACACAGCAGTTTTTAATTTAACTCAGGGCTGAACTTCAATAAATAAAAAAATTAATACAGATTAAGGAGTAATAGTTGTTTAAATACCAGTGAATTGATTAAGTGCTATTTGCACACACAATAAAATTCAAACCAGTAATATATGAACTTAACACTTTCAAAAAGCCAAATCCACAAAGCCTGTAGACGCCACGCCCTCAAAATAAAAGCCAATACGGAGACTCATTTAACAAGTCCCTCAAAAGGTCTGATTTATATCAGTTTGAAACAGCTCATCAAAAAAATAAAGTATAAAATGCAGCTTTTATAACAAAGAAATTGGAAATAAGATATGGGAATTAAAAGTAGAAGTTGAAAGGAAATCTGACCTTAGAATTTGCCAAAACCCTTTCTGAAAGCTTTGGACAATGAGAAGGAAAGGTACCAGCATACTTTATTTTAAGGAAGTAAATAGCGTGCTCCAAGATGATGACATGCCAGTTTGTCCTGAGCATAGTACTGGAACAGTGGCTGTCAGACTCATTCCAAGGAGGATATCACCAGCACTCAGAAATACACCTTGTCAATGCTCTTCCAGTGAGACTGGAAGTAAAATAAAGCACAATAGTACCCCTGTAGTAACAGGCTTGACACATCATTTATATGACTTTGTTCCACATAGGATTTGGTTTTTAATTAAGACAGTTCAATAATAAAAAGTAACATGGGATGCATTATATGAACTGAAAGTGAGACATCCCAACAGTCTGAAAAATATTCTTAATAGGGCCAAAAGGGAGCACATTCTTGGCCCATCTAAATACCAAAAGCTATTAAACGCTTGATCAAGCTACCAAAATATTTTCAATATACAGACAGAATATATAGGGTGAGACATATTGATATACATCAAAGGTAAAGAAATGCCAATAGCCTGAATTTGTGCCAGGGAGGGTCAGGCTGGATCTCAGGAAAGGTTCTTCCCCCAAAGGGTGCTGGCACTGCCCGGGCTCCCCAGGGAATGGGCACGGCCCCGAGGCTGCCAGAGCTCCAGGAGCGTTTGGGCAGCGCTGCCAGGGATGGACAGGGGGGGGCTGTTGGGGGGTCTGGGCAGGGCCAGGAGTCGGACTTGGATGAGCTTTGTGGGTCCCTTCCAGCTCAGGATATTCTGTGATTCTATAACATACTGTGGTTTAACTTCGCAAATGGCACAGTCATTACAGGAGTAACAAGTGAAGAGAACCGGCATTTTAATTAAATTTTTCTTTACCTCTCAAGAAGTTGAACACAAAATAAACTTGCTGAGATTCAATGCAGAAACAAACCATCTAAGCTGCTGCCTAAATATGAAGGATTTCATCCTGGGAGCAGCAGCTAAGGACCACCAGACAGCAATGAGCTGCCTCTAATGCAACAAAGCTGCTGAAGGAGTACCTGTCTTTGGTTTTAAAAAAATATGGCCCTTCGTGACAAGACATTGAGGGGCTGGAGCATGTCCAGAGAAGGGAGCGGAGCTAGGGAAGGGGCTGGATCCAGGTGGGTGTCAGTCTCTTATTCCAGATAACAAATGATAAGACAAGCAGAAATGGCTCAGGTTGTGCCTGGAGGTTTAGTTTGGGTATCAGAAAAAAGTTTCTTCCTGAAAAGGGCTGTCCATCCCTGGCACAGCTGTCCAGGGCAGGGATGGCATCCCCACTCCTGGAGGGGTTTAAAAGCCCTGTGGATGTGGCACTTGGGGACATGGGTCAGTGGTGGCCTTGGCAGGGCTGGGGGCAGGGCCGGACTCAGATGTCCCTTCCAACCAAAACAATTCTATGATTCTATATCCAGTAAAGCTCTGCTGTGCAGCAACTGCCCCTGGCATCCTGTGTGAAAGATTTCGAAACAACTTGAAAACGCAAAGGTTCTAAACCAGAAAACAGACTTCTCCATGAAATGCTTTAAAACTCATTTATTCAATGTATTTGAAAAAAGATGAAAAAGTGCTTTGACCAAAAAACAAAAATATGCAAATGGAGAAAGGAAACTTACTTACAGAGGATCCTACAAGAATAAAAAGAGAAAAAAAAAGGTATTGAAACAGAAACTAAACCACCATTACATGGGCACAGATCTCTCTTACAAAGGAGGTTGAAGCCAGGCTCGAGGTGCAATAAATTCCTATTTGCACTGTCAAAGCAATGCACAGAGGGAAGAAAAAGGAGGAAAGAAGAGAATCTCAATACCTAGAGTATGAGACGAGCTTAGACTGATGCTGTGACACAAAGAAAGAGATGGAAGCCTGAAAAAAGGGGGATGGACAGAAACAAACTGATGGCATTAGCAGAGAAAAATCAGATCAAGTTATATGACAACAAGAGGGGGTAAGGATTGGATTTCTCACAATTCAAATCACTACTTAGCTGCTAAAGGTGAATTTTAATTTATCCAAATATCTAGAAATATTCTATATGTGCTAAGTAAAAAACTACTTGAGGATTAAAGTGCCTCTCCACAGAATTTACTTGAAGCTTGGAAATTCAGATGTTCTGAATTTTTTCTGCTCACTCTCCTAGTTCAGATGTGCTGGAAACAAACTGAACAGCACACAAACATGAACCACTATCTGGTGATGGAAAAAAACAGTTCCACAGATCAAAAAATTTGAGGATGAATGTTCTCAAACAATTCAGCAATACTCCGTACTGCCTTTTCTCTCTCCTCCCATATACATGCCAAATGTATTCTTGTTCCCGATTTTAAAGAATTAAATATAAAGCCCCAAAAACCAAAACCTTGTTACACAAAAAATTCACCTTCTAAACAAAAGGATTTTACAATGCCACAATCATATTAGAAAGCAGCTCTAAAAATATTTTATTTTCGAAACCTGACATCTCAAAGTTAAAACCATACCTCGATTCCTGTATATGTGTAAGCAACACTTCTTGGGTTTGACCTATTTTTTAAAAGGATTACAGCAAAAAAAAGTGCGTGCTGTGGCACAAGAACTCTACACATGGATATGATACACAGACGTCTCAGAGCAGAGAACCTGAAATGCCCATCTGGTTGAATAGAGGCCTGTGGAGGGTCATACCAGACATCAGAACAAAGCAAATGCACTGTGCTGCTCCACTTGAAATACAATAAATGCATTGCCCCATAGACCTGTATGGGGGACAGGTTGTAAGCAAGTGCCTGTCTGTGGGCAATGGAGAAATGCTCTGTGAGCACTTAAGGAACCCAGCACTGGGAGAAATCCATTTAGTACAAGTAAATGCAGAAAAAAATCCCTAAGTCCCCTGTGCTCATGTCTACTAATGAGCCCTTGAGGCATTCTGCATTCGAATTATCCAAGCTACAATGGCACATAAATAGAAATAAAGAGAGACAATAGCCATGGAGAACTCCAAGGCTTTTGCAGGGCAATTTACTCCATAGAGGGGCATTGCTCTTATTTATTTGAACCCAACTCTAAAGCCTGGGAGACATTTAGGATCCCAGGAAACAGAACCTAACCAATTAAAATACTAAATAACAGAATAAAAGGAAAGTAAGAACACACTTTATGTCTTTCTTTCTATTCTTGTAAAGTGAAAAGTGACTAAATTCTGCTGAATAAAGATTTGTTATTAGGTCCATCTGGCTTGTGGAGATGATATGAAACCGAGAGACTCACAGTGTACAGACTCCACAAACACTATGGATGTAAACAACATAATCTGCAGGCCACAGTGATGGACAAAGAGTGTTCAAGGGATCAGGGAATGAAAAGAACTCCCAGACAGTAACAGGTTCACATGAGGAGGGTATTGCTGTGTTCCAATTTTGCTGGACAGTGGTCAGACTGTGCTTTTTTTATCTTGTGCATTCTCAAAAATAGAAGTTTGTGTCCTCTTGGAAACAGGCTGTGTGCCTCAGTTGCCAGCTATTCCAGGGCAAATCCTAAACCACAGAACCTCTGAGTGATTTGGGTTGGAAGGGATCTTAAAGCTCATCCAGTGCCAGCCCTGCCATGGCAGGGACACCTTCCACTGTCCCAGGCTGCTCCAAGCCCTGTCCAGCCTGGCCTTGGGCACTGCCAGGGATCCAGGGGCAGCCACAGCTGCTCTGGGAATTCTGTGCAAGGCCCTCACCCCGCCCTGTAAATAAAGAATTTCTTCCTAATCTCCAATTGGAACCTTCCCTCTGTCAGTTTAAAGCTGTCCTGTCACTATCTGTCCATGTAAAAAGTCATTCTCCTGAGCTGCTCTCTTGGCATCACAAATGGTTTTAATGCAGCCTGGGCAAAAAAATTACTTCTACCCCATCTCCCTGTTAAACAGCAAACATAAAAGGCCACTCATTTAATTCTACAATCCAAAACTTGATAATAATAAATTATATACTTCAAGATATCTTCATGACAAGATATCTCATTAATTTTAAAGAGTACTCTTTTGTCTGCCACTGCTTCCATATGAGCAGAGATCTATAAATCACGCAATAAAGTCATATCAAATTCTGCCTAAGGAGGACAAATTATTATTTAGAATATTGTTATATTAAGTAGAAAAACATGAAGTTACCATACACTTGTAGGTACATAAGCAAAATCAGAAACAACTTAGAACAATTAAGGGAGGCTTTGCATTAATGAACAGGATTTCCTGCTAAAATGGAGCTAGAAAGACAATTACACTAGAAACAACATGGAAGACAGGAATTTGATGTGGCAAGATGAAAGTAAATATTTACAAAATAAGCCAAGAGTTTAATTTCCAGGGACCAGGAAATGTATTTTTCAACTGAAGGCATAAATTGTTCGGCATCTCATGGCCGCTTTCCAGCCACTGTTGGGAAATGGATGCTCCTATCGCTAGAGAAGTAAAAGGAACAGAAAGCAGTAAATTCCTTCCCCTGTATCTTGGTACAGATCGTTTTATTCCCCTTTTGTCTGGCATGCCAAATAACATCCTTGCAATTCCACTTACAGGGCAGAGTCAGGCTAGGACCTAACTCCAGGTTGTATTGAAATAGAAACTCAATAAGCAGACTGTGATCTACCACGGACTGAATTCCTGCACACAAATCCTGTAGAACATGCTGATTTTGACAGGGGGATGCTTTGCTGAGCACCATCTCTCCCCTGTACTCTTCTGTAATCAAGAGAGTGGCAAGTGGGAAACTAAATTCTGAAAGGCTGAAAGCTAAGGGAGGAAAATGTGTGCAGTCCAGTATGAACAGAATACATGTTTACAAAGCTCAGACTAAATACAAGGTATATTCTGAGCTTAAAATGGCAAAATCTGTTTTAGGTGTTGCAACGCATGCATGCAATTCCTTTCAATGCTCTCTGTGTTTGACCTGTTACTATTTTATAAGAATATCAGGTGGGCAGAGTCCACAGTATTTCCATTTCATCTACTTGCTCTTAATTCAATAGGGTAAGTGTCTCATAGCTGCTGAGAGATGACATTTGCCTTGAATGAGGACAAAACTCTGTGGGTGAGAATCAGAGGCAATTGCCGGAGAAAGCATCCTGAGCAAAACTCGCACCCAAAACCCCAACAACAACAATTCCTACAAATTTCAACAACAATTTCCTAACAAAGAAATAGCAACATGAAAATTAGAAAGACACTGCTGTCATGCAACACAAGGTCAAAATCCCTGTCCTTTGAGCAGCCTGGATTGGCACAGCTTTGCTCAAACACACTGGGTGTGCATGCACATAATGTATTTGGGTGCTTGCTACACTTGGAAAGAAAATTGCTCTGCCTTTTGAACTCATTCTGACAGGAAAGAATCTGAGCCCACTTTAGGAGTTAACAGACTTGTTCTATAGGCAGAAGGTCACAGTTTATGTGTGTTGCTAATGGCCCTTTTTCTTCTAAGATTTAAGGAGAATGTGAGTCTGGAACCCCGGTTCCGTACCCGGAGCCCTCACAGAGCTCAGCCCTGGCACCACCCCGTCCTTACACAGCCTCTTGGGCTCAGTCAGAGCTCGGATCTCATTGTCTGGGCACTTCCACAATGAATTGTTCATTAGAATTTCCTCTGAAGCTTGGAAATAATATCAGAGTCATAGAATGTTTGGGTTGGAAGGAACCTTAAAGCTCATCCCACTCCACCCCCTGCCAAGGGCAGGGACACCTTCCACTGTCCCAGGCTGCTCCAAGCCCCAGTGTCCAGCCTGGCCTTGGGCACTGCCAGGGATCCAGGGGCAGCCACAGCTGCTCTGGGCACCCTGTGCCAGGGCCTCCCTGCCTCACAGACACCAATTCCTTCCCAATATCCCAGCCAGCCCTGCCCTCTGGCACTGGGAAGCCATTCCCTGTGTGCTGTCCCTGCAGGCCTTGTCCCCAGTCCCTCTGCAGCTCTCCTGGAGCCCCTCCAGGCCCTGCCAGGGGCTCTGAGCTCTCCCTGGAGCCTTCTCTTCTCCAGACTTTGACCTAACTTCATAAAATTTGAGTTTCAGCATCAAAACAGAACAAGAAACAAGCCCCTAGGAGGACACATCATCGTGCTGCAGACACAGAATACTATTTTTGTCTTATGCCTTTGTCTCCTTTCCCCCTCCTTTCTTCCTGTCCCTGCCCAAATGCCTCTTTGACCTGCTTGCTCCACAGGATGGAGTTTACTGTTTTCCTCAAGGACTGACCTTCTCTTTGGCCAGGTGTCCTTCCTGATCACACCTTCCTCCCCCCACAGTGATCCTGCTAATGAACATGGAAAGCCCCTACCTGTCTCCCCCTCACCATTACAGTTTGTTGGGTTACCCTATTGACATAAAACCTCTAAAATGTTAACAAAATGGAAACATTTTTTTTCAGAAGTGAATAAAATCAGTTGGACCAATCAGTACTTTACAATAAAGCCATTGCTAAGGACACTACAGAAATGACCAAAAATTCAAACCTGACATAGGTCTCACTGCTAAGATGTTCTCCCAAACATAATATTGGATGCAAGGACTCTCTTTTGCATAACAATGACGCCATTTCTAAACTTTCAGTGCCCCATAAAGGAAAAAAATTGAAAGATAACACATTTATATCTGTGGATAACTTCCATAACTGTTCATAGTGGGTAGCAATCTCTTTTTCCAAAATCCAAATCTATAATTTGTATTTTGACTGTGAGCACTTGTGAACCACTAAGAACTTTTATGAGTACCACGGGCTCTAAAAAGAACGGTTATTAAGGAAATGAGCATTTTTTGTCTTCCAGATAAAGTTAGATGGCATGTGTTCAGTGTGCCTGAGGCCACACAAAGAATAAAGACAAAGTAAAAAAAAACCCAAACCAGTAAATAACCCTACATTCAGAACAAAGCACAATGCATAATCATTTAATTAAAGACTGTATTTCATTTTTGAAACAAAGATGGTGAATTAAAACTTCTCAGAAAACCTTAATATGTTATTTGATGAACTTTGAGTCAAATTTAAATATTGATCAAGGCAATTTTTAATGTAAAAAGTGCAAAAAGCATAATCTATTAAGTGTATTACCACCTCCTTTAGTGGAGTACATCCATCCATACCATCTTAGTGATTTTGGCTCAAATATCTTGTTTTACTGAATTTCCAGAAATGAAAAAAATACATAGTTTGAGCTGCAATACTGTAAAGCCAAGGTTGGAGCTGCATTTTGATCATTCCTCCTATACCTTCACCAGGAATTTCACACTGGATGTTCGATCTTGGTACACAAACTGCAATTTCCAAGGCATGTGTATTCAAACCAGTACATAGAGAATTTCAATTTTAAAATTTTGCTTATGCACTCCATCCTGAATAAATCATGTCAGACATGAAATACCTTGGAAGGAATAGAGAGGAGGACTTTAGATAAGGTACTTGATAATGAACTCAAAATTCACACTGCAATATCTGGTATCACATTATCTGGACAAGCCCAAGCAGTGGCCCAAGGGAAGCTCTGAGGTTTAACAAGGCCGAGTGCTGGAGCTGCAGCTGGGTCAGGGCAACCCCCGGGATCAATCCAGGCTGGGATGAGCAGAGGGAGCAGCCCTGGGAGAAGGAGCTGGGGGTGCTGTGGGTGAGAGCTGGACCTGCCCCGGCCCTGAACCCCCTGCCCTGGGCTGAGCCCCAGCGTGGGCAGCAGGGGAGGGGGATTCTGCCCCTCTGCCCCTCAGGTGAGACCCCACCTGCAGAGCTGCTCCAGCCCTGGGCAACAACAGCACAAGGACCTGGAGCTGCTGCAGCCACTGCAGAGGAGAACACGGAGCTGCTGCCAGGGCTGGAGCCCCTCTGCTCTGCAGCCAGCCTGGGACAGCTGGGGCTGTTCCCTGCACAAGAGAAGGCTCCAGGGAGAGCTCAGAGCCCCTGGCAGGGCCTGGAGGGGCTCCAGGAGAGCTGCAGAGGGACTGGGGACAAGGCCTGCAGGGACAGCACACAGGGAATGGCTTCCCAGTGCCAGAGGGCAGGGCTGGCTGGGATATTGGGAAGGAATTGGTGTCTGTGAGGGTGGGCAGGCCCTGGCACAGGGTGCCCAGAGCAGCTGTGGCTGCCCCTGGATCCCTGGCAGTGCCCAAGGCCAGGCTGGACACTGGGGCTGGGAGCAGCCTGGGACAGTGGAAGGTGTCCCTGCCTGTGGCAGAGGGGTTAGAACAATATGGACTTCAAGCTTCCTTCCAACCCAAACCATTCTGGGATCCTATGACTGAGCGTATGCACCTACATGAAACACCCACACCTTCCTTCCAGAGAGGTATTTGTTCGAAACACTTCCCCTCTCTGCAAACAGCACTGATGCACAGGTACACACACTTTGAAAGAGATGAAATGCTTAAAAATTTTCAGAAGCACATGAAGGTACTACTACGTGAAAAAAGGAAAAATGCAAGAAAAACACATGGTAATGTCAAATAATGTAACATCAAATAATGCAACATATCAAGTGTTTTTCAATACAAGACAAAGATTAAGTTTAATACTTATTACTAAACTCGTCCTGTAACAACACAGTACTTGAAAATTAAGTATATCAAATAAAAATTGTTTGCATCCTTCACTGTAATGTCAACATCATCCCCTTTGTTGCATTTCTGTGAATTTCAGTTCTTAGAAACAAACCTGTAAAAGGTAGTCTGTCATAAATAAACTGCTCTTCAAGGGAAATTTGAGGTCAAAATAGATAGGAAATAAAAGATAGGTATTTTCATCCTTAAAAATACTGCATCATTGGAAGAAAACATTTATCAAAAATATTACATTTTTGTAAGGGATGTTAACATCCAGTCAGAACCCAACAGCAATGAATGCTGAACAAAACAAGGGATAATGAAGCATTTCATAAGAGTGCAATTCACTATGGAAAAAGCTACAGTTAATGACCTACACAGAGGTTAACCTGGCTTTAGGAAGCCCCAGCCTGCCCTTGCCCAGTTCAGTGTAACTGCTGTGCCAACATCCTGGGAAATTGGAACACGGTATTTTCTTAACTCCTGTTATTTAACATTTCTCTTTATTTTCTTCATTTCTCTTCTCGTGGTAGCTTCAGCCTCTCAACAGAACGCATGTCCTTTCCTATGTACGTCTGAGAGATGGTGCCAGGGCCTTCCACCTGCTTCATTTTCCATGTATCTTTATTATGAACAGTAAAGTAGACCTTCCTAACATCACATCCTAAATTCACAGTGTTTAGTGATTTTCTCCCCCTTGTTCTACAGCTCATTAAAAAAACCTCAAAAAACAAACCATAAAAGGGGAAAACCAACCTGTGAAGCATCACTGGATGGATTTAAAAGATCTCTGAATGTGAAACTTTGGGACATGGGTTAGTGGTGACCTTGGCAGTGCTGGGGAAATGGCTGGACTTGATGCTTTTAGAGGGCTTTTCCAGCCTAAATGATTCCATGAAATGTAGACCAAGGACCTAGAAAGGTTAAAAAGACAACTCCAGGGAACAGCATATTGGTATCAAGAATATACCACAGTTTGCAGCATGTACAAAAGCATTTAGAAATACACTACAGGCAGTTTGAAATGCTCTGAACCACTCATCGTTGCAGGAAGATGACAATTTTGGAACAGATTATCTGGAAGCCCTTAAGGAAGGAAAAATGTTTGGAGCACTGAATTCTCCCAGCTTTTGTCTCCATCACCACCACTGTTCTCCCAAACAAACATGTGTGATCAAAATCACCGTAGCTCACAGCAGGAAAAGGCTTGTTAGCATGCTGAAGGAGCCCCAGCTTGGACCATCCCCTCATCTTTTATAAAAATACTTTCCATATCTAGCAAAAGTCACATCTTACCCAAGTTTCACAATCCAACCTTGACAGAGCTGAAATGCAATCCTGTTTCTCCACTCTAGTCTGCCTGTCAACGTTTTTATTGTTATTCTTCTGTGAAAAAGGTGTTACAGACAATACTGGTGAGATCTAGAAATGTTACATGAGCATGAACAGCCCTGATTAAGAGAAAGCAGGTTTTATTTTAGGTAAAGATTTAAAGCTATTGTTCATTACTTTTCAGTTGGAAAAACGTCATTATTTCCCACATACACTGTCATCTGAAATCACCTTACCCACTCTCTTCATTCTGAAGAGAGATTATTTTATTGCCTTCAGACTTCCTCAAGTCTCAGGATTGGTGGGACAACTAACACAGATTTGATTTAATGATTTATTTCAGCATTCTTGCAAGTTGTGCAATATTTTTCAATCCTAAAAACTAACATGATAGCTTTTAAGTCCTAGTCCTTCAATCTGCACAGTAATTAAATTTACATTGTCTTCAATTTATTTCAAAATTAACCTCCTTCCCACAGAGAAAGAGGTTATGCTTTACCTCCCACTCAGTTTTATAAATCTTATTCTGCTGTGTAATTCTTTCTGCCTCTATCAATCCAAAAATCCTCCTCCTAAATTTCAAAACATTGCCCTCCCCAAAACATACTTTTTAAAAAGACACATTTCTGTGATGTTCCAGGTCATTCTCTGTTTTTCCCAAAGTTAAGACACCACTTCCAGGAACTGACTTCATGATGATAAAGCAAACACTAACAAATTTCATATTCTATACTGTACAAAACCCAAGTACAACCGTCATGGGTTGGGATGTTAATTCCGGTCCTGCTTGGGAAACAAACACTAGGCCATGGGATCAAATATAAACTGTATTTCAATGGGTCTCAGGAGAGACACAACAAGAGTCTTTCTGGGCATCTACAAACATCATTCTGAATTTCAATTTACCAACGTGAAAGAACCACAAAATCACAGAATCATTACGGTTGGAAAAAACCTCTGAGATAATTGACTCCAAGCCGTGCCCGATCCCCACCTTGTCACCAGCCCAGAGCTCTGAGTGCCACGTCCAGGCCCTCCTTGGACACCTCCAGGGATGGGGAATCCAAACCTTCCCGGGCAGCCCCTGCCAAGGCCTGACCACCCTTTCCGTGGGGAAATTCCTGCTGATCTCCACCCTGCCCCTGCCCTGGCCCAGGCTGAGGCCGTTCCCTCTGCTCCTGTCCCTGTTCCCTGGGAGCAGAGCCCGACCCCCCCGGCTGCCCCCTCCTCTCAGGGAGTTGTGCAGAGCCACAAGGGCCCCCCTGAGCCTCCTTTTCTCCAGCCTGAGCCCCTTTCCAGCTCCCTCAGCTCTCCTGGGGCTCCAGCCCCTTCCCAGCTCTGTTCCCTGCCCTGGACACGCTCCAGCCCCTCAGGGTCTCTCTTGTCCTGAGGGCCCAGAGCTGTCCCCAGCGCTGGAGGTGCCCCAGCAGTGCCAGCACAGATCACAGTGACAACCAAACCCATGCAGATGAGTTTTCCCAGCCTGGGTGGTGTAATCTGGATTCATGCAAGGCCAAAACTATCGCAGATGCTGAAGCAATTTACAAATGTGAACAATTATACAGATGGTAAAAAGACTCTCAAAGATAAAATCAAGATAATCATGGTATTTTACAGTTAAGCCAAGTTGTGACACAATGATGAAGTAGAGACTAGATAAATGGACAGGGACGTGGACAGAAACCTGGCTAAACTCAAGGGGTCAAAGAGATACAGTCAGCAGTACAAAGTCCAGCTGGAGCCCAGCCATAAGTGGTGGACCCCATGTGTTGATTCTGGAGGAAGCCACGGAGCTGCTGCCAGGGCTGGAGCCCCTCTGCTCTGCAGCCAGCCTGGGACAGCTGGGGCTGCTCCCCTGCACAAGAGAAGGCTCCAGGGAGAGCTCAGAGCCCCTGGCAGGGCCTGGAGGGGCTCCAGGAGAGCTGCAGAGGGACTGGGGACAAGGCCTGCAGGGACAGGACACAGGGAATGGCTTCCCAGTGCCAGAGGGCAGGGCTGGGTGGGATATTGGCAAGGAATTGCTGTCTGTGAGGGGGGGCAGGCCCTGGCACAGGGTGCCCAGAGCAGCTGTGGCTGCCCCTGGATCCCTGGCAGTGCCCAAGGCCAGGCTGAAGGGGGCTTAGGAGCAATCTGGGATGGTGGAAGGTGTCCCTGCCCATGGCAGAAGGTGGAATGGGATGGCCTTTAAAGACCTCTTCCAACTATTCTCTGATTCTGGGAGCAATGTTTTCCAATGTCTCCACTGATGATCCAGGTGGTGGGGCAGGTTGCAGCCTTGGCAAGTTTGCAGGCGATACAGAACTGGGAGAAGCTGATCCAGACAATGGTTGTGTTGCTAGAGGGAAGAGAACAGCCTGGATAAACACTCCAAGAGAAACCTTGTGAAGCTGTGAAGGGATGTGTCACATCCTGGGTGTTACGGGTCAGTCAGACACAAAGCAGGTTTGCAGCAAGGGCCCCCAGGTTCCTGGGGAACATGGAATTGAAGGTGCACCAGGAATGGACCCTCACAGCCAAGAATGCCCTGGGCACCACAGGCTGTGTGAGGCAGAGCCTCACCAGCCCATGGAAGAGGTGATGCCTCCTCTTGCTCAGCACTGGGAAGCCTAACCTGGAACACGGGGCTCCCCAGCAGCCGAGACATGAACACACTGCAGCAAGTCCAGCAAAGCACCACAAAGATGGTGAAGGGGCTGCAGTACCTGACATGCAAAGAGAAGCTGAGACGCCCATGATTAGTCATGGGAAGAAAAGGCTCAAGGGGGTCTCAGAACGTACAAATACCTGATGTATGACAAGGTGGTGTTAGGTCATAGGTAAGACTTGATGATCTCAAAGGTCTTTTCCAATCTAGATGATTCTGTGATTCTGATGGGAAGGTGTAGAGATGCTGAAGCCAGACTCACTGGTGCCCAGAGAAAGGACAAGAGGAAATGGGCCCAAATTGAAATACAGGAAACTGCATTTGACCGTAAGAGAAAAACCACAAGTTACTCAGAAAGCTTGTGGAGTCACCATCCTTGGAGATATCAAACATCAACTGGATGTAGCCTTGGGCATACAGCTCTTGGTGACCCTGCCCTTGGACATGACAACCTCCAAAGATGCTTCCTAACCAGGCACTTTGGTGATTCCCTGAAATCACTGAGCACAAACACTGAGCATTACTCAATAAACAACAAAATGCAAGGAAAACTGCCTGCTGGGAATGAATACCAAGTCAATGTAGAAACCTGTAATGCCACAGCTGCAATAAAAAACACTCTGGGAAATACAGAAAACATACTTCACGGTAAAATCCTGCAGTAGCAAGAGGATGGCTTGTTGATTAATTACAAGAATGCGGCATTGGAAAGATCTGATTTTATTTATTAGGTTGGGAGTTTTTTATAATCACCAATTTTTAATTTTTGCTGGGCGAATGTTACACTAAAAGCAAGGACTTGCATCTTTTTGTACTCTAGTGAAAAGAAAAACATCTATGTTGAATTCCTTAGAAGTCTTCTGCAAAACTGAGGAGCAATCACTGAATTTTCACCAAATGGAAGTCAAAAACCCTATCACACCACTGCTGACAGGTCCATTAGAGGTACCCTGCCATATCTTACCTATAAAACGAGATTTTCCTCATTTACAAACTATTCTGATAACTAATACAGAACACAGGCAAGATGTAATACTGCACATTATGCACCTAGAAGTATTTAAAGTAACCAAGTGCACAAGGCAGGAACATTCAATCTTTAAAACTATAAAATCTTCTTTCATTAGTTACATGTATTGAACCAGTTTTCAGCTAGGCTGACGCCCCAGAAAATGTTTCCAGCAGAAGAAAAGCCAAACGCTAATCACTGTCCTGGAGGTTACACTGGGGCTGCAGGATTAGTCATCTTTGGAAACCAGTTGTGGTTGTTCTTATTTTCCTCTCCCACTGCTTTTTCTGATCTGTGGCTGCTGCAGTGGGAGCATTCTCATCAATGTTTTCTCATAAATTCAGCTTACAAACATGAAAGAACAAAACCACTTAAGAATAGCTCACAGCTCTCACCCCCTACATCCTGCTGCAGAGTGGGGATCCAAAAACTCCTTACACAACTTAAATCAATCCTTTGGAGGATTGGAATTAAGAGCTGACTAATTCTTCCCCCCAAGCCTCTCTCTGCATTTCTTGGTCCAATAGGCTGTGGTGAGGAAGGGTGATACCAAAATGTGAGAAGACATAACAGTTCTTGTTGTCAGATGTTCTCAATAGAAGCCGGAAATGAAAAGAACAGAAGGAGTCGTTCTTACAGCATTACTAATCCTGCAAATCTGGAGTGGTTTGGGTCACCTAGGTCGGTGTGAATGGATCTTCGTGCCTGTTGCCAATTTTTCAGCTGCTACACCTTCAATAAGCAGGTCAGCAATGTTCCCTGTTCCCTCAATTCAGCTCCTCTCCTCCCGGCCCTGTTCCAGCCACGTGGGGAGCCAGGCCAGGTCCGCAGGACCCAGCAGTTCTGCCTCTGTTGTATTGTGCTCATGAGCCCTCACTGGTGGTACCTGCCTCTTTGGTGGAGAATCACTGATTTAGATTCAACATCTGGACAGCTGAGAGACTACCCAAAACTACTTCAGAAGGAGAACCATGAGGATGATGCCGCTAATCACTTATAGTGTTAATCAAATATTAAATAAAGAATATTTTTTTAAATGAAACCAAACTTTCCACACTCATGCTATCCACAGCTGCAGTTAATTAGAAGAATAGAAACTCTCAGGTATTGTCATGAAGCAGGTCTGCCCTGTGGCTCCTGTGCAGAACATCTCCGCAGTGCGTATCACCACATCTGCTTTGAGACAATTTGGGATTACTGGAAAAACCCTTGGGTTTTACTATATAAGGTTTATCTCCTGGACTCATCACTTTTAAACTAACATATGAGCCCCACATCAGCAGACCACTCAGCCATCCTTCTTATGCACAAGATACCACTAATCATATTACATTTCAGGTGAAAGCCTCCTATGAAGCTACGAGTATGTTGTGAGGTTCTCTCATTTTTAACTGCACTGTTGATTCTTGGGGTTATTGATTAAAAATTATTGCTGAACTAAAATTTTAGATATATTTTATGAAGTGGGACACTTTTGCATCCAGCCTTAAAAGCCTAAAACTTTAAACCTCTTGTCCTCTACATTAACAAAATTAATCTCTTGCTCCTTCTGTTTTTCAGAGTCCTTGACCAAAAGTTAAAATTTTGTTCATCACCACTGTTCATATGGATGATTTGAACCCCTTAAGGTCATCAATCTCTATCTCCACGAGACACCTGCAAAGATGTTTGCTCCACTGTTCTTCTTGTGAATCATTTGTTACTCCAGGTTTGCAAAGTTCTTTGAAATATTTTAGTACTGAGGGGAGTGCCCAGTTCCAGGTAGACATCCAGATCTCTCTCAGGAGACCTGTGTATGTGGTTCAAACATTTAGTTCTCAACTGATATCAAGATGTAGATACTCCTATTTAAAAGGGAAAAAATAATATACATTCTCATGCTTCAGGCATTCTGACTGGAACATCTTAATCAAAATTATCGATTGTGACAACTCTAGCTGCAGTCAATGCTTTCTTTAATTTGACAAATTGGAAGATGTTTTGAATCAGTAACATATGTTTGTTATTTTCTACGTGAATAATTTTCTATATTTAGGCAATAATTACATATTTTACTAAGCTGCTTTCGCTAGTCAAAGTTCATGCAATGCTGTTTGGGAAATCAAAAGAGACACCAGTGCATCTCCTAGACAGAGGAAGCCAAGAATCCCTGCAGGGCACTCCCTGCTGCCAGTGGCAGTGACTTAAGGAAGCTGCTGGAGAGGTGCACCCAGAGAAGTCAGCAGAGACTACAGAGGGGCTGGACCTCAGCAAAGTTTTTTAGTCTAAGGATAAAACTGGCTGAGATGACCATAAATTCTTTCTCCTTTCAGCTATAAGCTGTTTCCGTATATTCAGCCCGGCACGCATTTTGTTAGCATTCTCCTGAACTCTTCAGGCAAGCTATGGCATTTTTCTCCTTTTACTCCCAAAACAATAGCTTATTTACATACTTACCAAAGAATAAGACACCCTCCCAGTGCTGATTAAATGCCAGACATTACGTAGGAACGCAAAAACCCCGGACTCCAAACATACTGCTACAATGGAAATGTGTGAAAGTAATTTTGTTCCAGTTTCATCTCATGGGAATGTGGGCTCATAAGCATCCAATTAAAAATAATTCTGACTGATCGAGATGTGTTTTAGCTTTACATGCTAATGTGGTAGAATGCGTCTAGAACATGCCTGTGATGGATTTTTACCAGGGTGGGAGGAATAAAGATTATTACAGAGAAAGAACACCACTCTTGCAATTTTTCCCCTTTCAATTTCATTCTTTGTACATGAGAATGTAGGGTTTTGGCAACCTGTGCTGTTTTGTACTATTTGGGTCAAATCACCTGGGGAACCTGAGAAGGTATATTTTTTAATGGGAAAATTCCAAATCAAAATGCAGCCTTTTAAAGAAATCTGTAAGGCAAACAAGTCAACAAAATCCTGCATGGCAATCTGCCTGTAACTTCCATTTTTTATGCCAAAAGAAGCCACTTTGATCCACTCATCTGACACAAGGCATAAGAATTCCCTCAGCTACTTCCTCCTTCAAGTCCAATAGCTTTGGCTGGACTTGGACATATCTTTTAGGAGAGCATCCAATCTCATTTAAAAATTCCAATCTAGGGAAATCCAGAGCCCTTGTTAAACTATTCCAGTGACTCACACAACATGTAAAAAAAGATGGACCAGTCTCAGATGGGTCTGCTTTCCAGCTACTGGAGTGCATTGTACTTTTCCACAGGATCACAGAATATCCTGAGCTGGAAGGACCCACCAGGATCACCCAGTGCAGCTCCCAGCCCTGCCCAGACCCCCCAACAGCCCCACCCTGTCCATCCCTGGCAGCGCTGCCCAAACGCTCCTGGAGCTCTGGCAGCCTCGGGGCCGTGCCCATTCCCTGGGGAGCCTGGGCAGTGCCAGCACCCTCTGCGGGAAGAGCCTTTCCTGAGATCCAACCTGAACCTCCCCTGACATACCTTATTAAAGAGCCCCTTATTGAAGGATTTATTCACCCTTAATCTTCCAAATAATTTAAGGAGTAAACTCATAAAAATGCCATAGTGTACTTCTGATTTCTTTCAAAGTCAACCTGGACCTTTTATCTTGGAGCATGATCTATGTGCGTGGAACTCCATCAGCTTTATGAAAATATACCTTGCTTTCATCAAGCTTAGACAATTACATTTTCGTATCAGCAATCTCTCCCCTTCACTGATCATTCCTTCCCTAAAAACTATTTTTGATATTTAATTTTAAATAGGGCAGGACTTAACAAATCAATGCAAAGGGTTTCCACTAGACATGCACCCACTTGATAAGCATCCAGTTAAACTGTATTTGAGACCTGCAAGCCAGGCAATTCTTCACCCAGTGAATACCCACAGCATTGATTTTATATCTCACTGGTTTCTTGATCATTATGCTGTGCAGTACAAAGATAAATAATCTGTAATAGAATTATTTATAAACAATTCTGCTCTGCCAAGTCACTCAATGTTGAGTGTAAAGTGATCCTTCCACAATAAACAACTCCAAGCCTTCAATAAAATTATGAGCAGCTGACTAAAAATCACAATCACAAAGCAATAAAATATTAAATTATATTCATTCAACAGACATCTGACCTTTATTTTTTTTTTAATTCTATTTTTCCCCCCAAAGATACATTATTAAATGAGCTGGATTTTGGGGAAATGTTGTTCCACACCAACATGGCAGCCAAAAAAAAGCCTCATCTCCTGACCTGTGCCCCAAACTCAGAAACTGAGTCCCCACAAACCATCTTGCACAGAAGTTCAGAGAACAGGGTTTCCATTCAAATTTAGAGGCCACTCTAGAGAAATCTCAGCAGATGGGTATTAACAAACCAGCCTGAATCTTTCAAGAAATATTAATGCAGTTTGATTGTCTTTTTTGCCTTTGTCTGTTTTCACTTGTTCTTACTTCCACTTACTTCTTAAGTGACTTCATTATATTCTGTCAGCTGTTCCAGCAGTCTGCCTAAGACTAAAGTTTAAAAGACACCATAACCACTGAAATCAATGAATATTGGTTGACTATTACAGCAGCTCACAGCACTGGGCAGGGCATTGAAAATAAAAAGTAAAACTGTGCATATTAAACCCAGTAGGAAAAAGACCACCCTTGAGACTTTAGGTAATGGCAGCAGTTAGAATTTATCAGTGGCACAGGTTATCCCATTAAGGCAAAAAAATTTGTTCATTGTCACAAAAATGTACCATTTCCAGCTCTGACACTAAAGGCTGGAGAAGTTATGCCATATATTTCAGTAACAAGAAAAATTTCCCAACCCACCCATAATGATATCTCTGATAACACAATGACACTGCAATCCTTGAATGGTACCAAGCCTGTTCCCATCAGCCTCTCATCTTGGCAGGATGCTGAGCAGGGATCACTGAATGGTGTTTGGGGGAACAGAAAGGAAAAAAAAAGAAGGAAAAGGACCCACAGATCATTGGTCAAATGCCAGCTTTGGAAGAAAAGTGCAGAATGTTATTAAAATACCCTGCAGGAAAAGAATGTTTTTAGTCAGTATTGTCAAAAAAAACCCCCATCTTTGTTTATTTTTGAAAAGCGCTTAAATCCACCAAATTTTTACATCTATTGGAGAAATAAATTTTACTTTGGGGAAAAATATTTTAAACTACGCTATCTACTATTCCAAAAATAGTTTGCTTTAGTGATAAATGAAGTGAAGCTGGTTCTTGCCTGTGACAGATGCAGATTCTGCCATCTTCGTTATTCTGCTTCTAATCCTATGACAAATGTGGGGCCATTCATAAAAGCTCTGACAGGTTAAGATCACAGTGAAGCAAGGATCAATGTCTGTCCTATCCCTGGAAATGTTCCAGGCCAGGTTGGACAGGACTTGGAGCAATCTGGAATAGTGGAAGGTGATCCTGCTCCCTGGAAGGGGGTGGAATGGGATGGGCTTTAGGGTCCCTTCCAACCCAAACCATTTAATGACTCTAAGCAAAGGCTGATACATTGACTATTTTACTTGCACTAACTTAGGGTGAGTTTTTTACACTAACTGCCTAAAAACTCAAAGGCAACAAATGCTCAGGATTATCAGAGAAAAAGAATTCACATCTGTTGAGCCCCATTTGAAAGAATATGAATTGCTGCACATCTCCACATAGCATTAATCCACGCAAAAGCCATTTAAGGTTCAATAATAAACATATTCACCTCGTGTTTTTCCCCACTTTCCCTTCACAGACTAAAGTCAAAGAAAATGTATCAGAGCTGCAAACGTTTAAGCTGTTTTTGAGGATGATACCTTGACGCCTTTCCTTCAGTGTCAGTCAGTAATCCATACCAGGACAAAGGCCTGGGATCTAGGCCCTATGCCCCAGCACAGCTCACACTGCAAGGGAAAAGGAACTGGCAACTGGATAATGAATTCAAGTTGGCTTTAAGCAGCACTTGAGCATCAGGTTGCAGCAACAGAACCATTTCTGGTAATTGGCAGCATTTCTCAAAGCTAACCTCCAAGGCCCTGATCCTGCTAAGGCGGCACATTCCTAAATGAATGTAATTGCGTAATTCCATGGACTCTGATGGCATGGGAGAAGGATGGCTGCAAAGCTGATTCTCCATACGCTTCAGACAATGTGCCAGAACACTTCTGAAAGGGAGCATTGTAATCCTATCAGATACATTTTGCTGTTTAAACAAACCTAGGGTTAAGAAATAAAACATAAGCAAAATGGGTAAACTAAATGTGAATTTGATATTGTAGTTCTTAAGTCTTTTTTATCTGGGAAAAAAACCTCTAATTTAAATTAATCCATAATAAATTTTACCTCAGCTACTTTGAGACATATTTACCCAATTTACAAGGCTCAGCAAAACTGCATTTCCTGCTTTCACACACAGCATCAAGCTCGCTATGGAACTAAAATTGTCCAGAATTTGTTCAGCACCCCAGAACTAATCATTGCTTGTTAGCTGCCTCTTTGCTAGCACATGCACTAAGCCAGTCTGCCTTCAAAAGCAATTTTCCTGAGCTTGACTTCAACCCAAAGAGGTTTAAAACAAAACAGGAACACACACGAGCATTAAAACATCACACGATGAACATGCAATGCAAAAGAAAACAGTAAGAGTGGCAAACACATCTCACATCATAAAGCACAGTTGCTGCAATAAACAATATATAGCAGAATCACAATAGAATTATTAGATATTAGAAATTTCACATTGCAAACCCAAGCTCAATATTTATGCTATGCTACTTCTGTGCCTAATAAAACATGCATTGTATCCACTATGTTTCCAGAATTTTTAAGAGACTGAAAACAATACTGGTACTAAATCCCAATGAAAACTGCCTGGAAAACTGGTACTGTAGGCTTGCTCCCTGTGGGATTGCAAAATATGTGCTACTTTGCATTCCCTCCTCCCTGCTTCAACCAGTGTTGGCTGTGCAGTAAGTGTGGGGTGTGGTATGCCTGTGTGACATGTCACCACCAGGATCTCACACACCTCCATGGCACATCGAAAACATCAGAAACACAGAAAGGTTTGTCTTGAAAGGGACCTGAAGGGCCACGTATTACCACAGCCCCTGCCATGGCAGGGACACCTCCCACTGTCCCAGGCTGCTCCAAGCCCCAGTGTCCAGCCTGGCCTTGGGCACTGCCAGGGATCCAGGGGCAGCCACAGCTGCTCTGGGCACCCTGTGCCAGGGCCTGCCCACCCTCACAGACAGCAATTCCTTCCCAATATCCCAGCCAGCCCTGCCCTCTGGCACTGGGAAGCCATTCCCTGTGTCCTGTCCCTCCAGCCTTGTCCCCAGTCCCTCTGCAGCTCTCCTGGAGCCCCTCCAGGCCCTGCCAGGGGCTCTGAGCTCTCCCTGGAGCCTTCTCTTGTGCAGGGGAACAGCCCCAGCTGTCCCAGGCTGGCTGCAGAGCAGAGGGGCTCCAGCCCTGGCAGCAGCTCCGTGTTCTCCTCTGCAGTGGCTGCAGCAGCTCCAGGTCCTTGTGCTGTTGTTGCCCAGGGCTGGAGCAGCTCTGCAGGTGGGGTCTCACCTGAGGGGCAGAGGGGCAGAATCCCCCTCCCCTGCTGCCCACGCTGCTTTTGAACATGTTTCATCCAAACATTAATATATTTGCACATAAAATGTACCAAAATAATAATGAAAACTATAATTCTTTGTAAGTACAAAGACAGGCAACACCATCTGTGGGTATCAAAGCATCTTTAGAGACCTGCTGCTCAGGGCTAAGGTTTATATTCTTTGCCGGGAGCATTGGGCAGAAGGGTGTTGATTTACAAATCGAAGTAATTAATTATGCTCTGCCTTTAGTAATTTATAAATTCCATCTCTTCTCTAAACAGGCTGATCACACAATAAAACACTGCAGTACTTAACACAGGATGGATGGATGGATTCACACAAAAAAACTTTTGACACCTCAGTTATGCTGTTGGATTTGATGCTATTTACAGACCTAGACAGGTGAATTTCCTGAGCATACAACTTTTTAAATCTAGTATCAAAATAACAATAGATAATTAGCCATTAAAAACTGCTACCTCTGTATTTTTATGGCAACAATTTCTATTTCAAATCCTCTGTTCTCTTCCTGTCTCAGAAAAGGATAACCTGCAATGAAAATCCGAGATTTTACAATCTCCCAGATTGTTGTATTCTAATATATCTCAACTGATGCGTAAGTCCCATTTCAGAAAGTGATACCAGTAAAAAATTACTCCATCAGCTTTGGTACGGGGACTAACTAGATGAATATCTTTGCTCTAAAAACTTCACAAGCTTGTTACATGAAAACACATACAGTGTTATCAGTGCTTATTTTCATCCACAGAACACCTGAAAGATGCAATATCCATGGAGTAGCACTTAGTCTTCCAAGGATGATTTTGCCAACTTAATGTGTAGCCTTATTGCTGTACAGAATTATCAAAATTTCACAGGAACAAGCTGGGAGAACTACACTTTTTCTTTTTACATTTTCAGGATATCATTCCTACATATAAAACATTACATCCAAACGAAGATTTTAGTGGGGACTGCCGCTATTATTAGTATTAATTTTTAAATAAACCTTTGAAATGTCAAGCTTTTGACTACTTTAATACCATATCCCTGTTCCAAATTAATCTGGAGAATGCCCCTGGGACAGCTAGATTTTCATCTCCTGTTGTGATCTTCAGAGTAATTCTCCATCATTATGTACTACTATAATTTTTTTTTCTTTTGTACAAAAAGAGCTATTTCAGCTTGCATGCTGTATTTTCTTCCCTTCACAATCAAGCTGGTTTTACTTATGTTTACTGTGTGGTCTCTTGCTATTGTATGCTGGCTTAGCTGGGAAGCTGCATTTCCACCCTGGATGCTTTCCATGCTCTGATCAATTTTGTCACGCAATTTTTTCCTTGTTTTCCCAAAGCTTCGAGGATCTTGGTTAATATATTTAATTATCCACAGCATCAACAATGAAATAGTAAAACTTAAATTTTTACTTGGAGTAAACAGCTAAGAGAAATCCTTTGGGTATGGCAAGTAGGACTTACTTTTAAATTCACCCTTTTTCCAGTTTCTGTAAAGCATCTATAATTCTGTATCAGAAACAAGGATTTGGAGCTGATGGATTCTCATCATTCTCATTCTGTATAATTAAAAGTGATCAGACATACGAAATAAGAGAGTTCCTTTTTAACTGTCATTCTCTTCTCCCAAGTAACAACTGACAGAAGAGGAAATGGACTCAGGTTGTGTCAGGGGAAGTTTAGGTTGGATATTGGGAACAATTTCTTAACCCCAAGGGCGGCCAAGTGCTGGCACAGCTGCCCAGGGCAGTGGTGGAGTCCCCATTCCTGGGGGGTTTTAAAAGCCCTGTGGATGTGGCACCTGGGGACATGGGGCAGTGGTGGTCTGGGCAGTGTTAGGAAATGGTTGGACTCAATGATCTTGGAGGGCTTTTCTAGCATAAATAATTCTGTGATTAACTGCTATGAAAATTTCTTGAATTTGAGGGAAAAGCTCTATCATTTCCATTCTTGAAAAGCAATTTATATAGACAGTATTAGAGATAAAACAGTGGGTGTCAAGGAAGTATTAAGACACTTGCATGTAAGACAACTTAAATCTCTGCACCAGTTCCAAACAAACTATGCAACTGCAATGGAAGTTTTGTGAATCACAGCTCATGTTCTTATGTCAAGGCTTTGGAAATGGATTAAAATACCTTAACATAGAAAGCACTTAAAGCTTCCAAAGGCCAAAGAGTTTGTATTCTAAATTTAAAAAGACAAACCCAAACCATTATTAGACTCCCATTTCTAACACACATTTTAGATATATATATCAAGGATGCCATAAAGACACAAACCATCCCCTTAGAAATTAAAATTATTCATCGGTTAACTGAAAACATGCACAGATCAGTCACAGGGCATGCAGCATGCAGTAAATGGAGAGCAGAGGTTAATAACCTGGAAGCATAGGATCTGAGAATGTGAGAACAAGTTAAAGACAAGAGTTCCTCTCCATTGTCACTGAGGGTCGAGAAGCAATGCTGCAGCGTAGAGCAGTGGGAGTGGGGGAAATACAGTTTGTCCAAGACATACACATATCTCCGCAAGTGGCGGCAGGTATAACTGAAAGACAAGGGTAGAGGGAGACAAAAAACAGAAAAAAGAGGTGTTTTGCTTTAAGAAAGCTAATTAATGGTTTAACATCCCTGGCTTTTGTGCCAGTAAATGGAAGATGCCAAGAAAGCAATGGAGCGGTTTGACATAAAACATCAGTTTCAAGAAACAGAGGGATCTGTTTGCCCCTGTGCCCACACGCTGGTTCTGTCACTGCTGCACAGGGAACTCACCAAGTCTCACACATTAGACGCAAGAATTTGGGTTTCTTTGGGGGTGTGTGTAATTTCTCTCTCCCCCCATCCCGTTTTTCTTATCTTGATATCATCTTAAGAGAAGTTTTATCCCTCTCTCAAGATGCCCAAAAATTATAAATGCAGGAGACTGACTCCTGGTTTACAAAGGTTACCTTAAAAAAACCCTGAAAATGTTCACAAAATTTAACTGCTTTTCATGAAAACTGACAGTTGACTTAAAGGGAAAAAAATCACACAGAATTATTGAACAGTGTGAACTGCTCTTGCAGCCTGGGATTTCAGTGGCAGAGTATTCCTGTATTTAATTCTAGTTGCTCAAACGCGATGCTTAATCATAACAGCGTTACTCAATTAAGACCTGTCCGGCTTTTCCATGAAAAACTACAGTCAGTTCCATGAAGAAACTATAGAGCAAGCAATAAAACATTTAAAATTGGTATTAAGCAACCCTGAATGCGCCTGAGTAAGAGATATATTGCCTATGCCTATGCACAGGATATCCTCCCACTCACAATGGAAAGGAAAATAAATTCATTAGCGTAGTACACCTGCAACAAACTCCATCACTGGTAAACTCTGAGGCACACAGAAAATATAACCTCAACTACCTTTTATTATAGGGTTTGTGTAGAAAATACTTCACTGCATAATGGTGCACAGCCCAGGGTGTGCCAAGTGTGATGATGTGATGTGATGACGTGACTCAGTGATCTTACAGCTGGAGTTGGTAATCCTGGATGTCTTTTCCAGCCTTAACAATTCTGTGATTTTAAGTCATCCAGAAAGTGTTCTAACCAGCCTAATATATTGTGAGATAAAAAAGTCAGCTCATTATGGTCCTACCAGGCTCTGCTGTCCTCATTTGCAGCTAGGGGACAAGGCTCTCTCCAGGACAGACATACCCATGGAGTGCTAAACTGGAAAAGTTTCCCACGGAGATTTATGAAATTAAGTGTCTTCTGCTGACTTTGGCAAGAATCGACAAACACTTGAATTCTAGGCTCCAGCATTCTCACCAAATCAAAAAACCCCATTGTTTCATGGCTTTCTAGGCGGAAAATTGGCCCAGGGGTTATTCACCCAACCACCTGCATTTCACAGGCTAGTGTCTCTCGAAACCCCTACCTGACATAGTCACATGTGGCTGAAACCCTGAGACAAAATCATTTGTGTACCTTGGGGAAAGAAAAGGACAAAAAGAGTGCCACCAACAGCTGATCAGTGCAATCAGTGGGGCTCTAAGCCCAAGACTATCAAAACCAACACCTCCCTCTCCTTTGCTGTAAACAACACTCACTACTGGGTTAAATCAGTCCTATCTTTGCTCTGGAAGTTGAGGAACACAAAATCCCTTTTGGCACTTCATTTGCAGATATAATAGTTTTCAGGAGATGAAGTACCTTCAAGGAAGCAATTTCCTAAGCTTTTATGCCTTTTCTGCTTTCTGACCACAGCATGTTCTGAGCAACACAGGCTATTCTATTCACCTCATAGGCCAGGGATGGAAAAGGATTTACGGGATTCCATATTGAGGAAAACCCTCAACCCACAAACCTGCCCTTCCAGCGACCCAGAGAGGCCACATAATTTTTTCCAAAACCAGATTAAAGAGCATATTTTAGAATGATAATGCTTAGAAGATTTAAATGGTTGTAAGACCACTGTTAACATTTACTGTATTTAGCCAGGCTTCCTAACCAGAAAACTCCTTCCAGCCATTCAATCTTGTTAGACTTATCAAGAAATTGAAAGGCCTACTGTTATAGAATCCCAGAACGGTTTGGGTGGGAAGGAAGCTTAAAGCTCATCCCATCCCACCCCTGCCATGGGCAGGGACACCTTCCACTGTCCCAGGCTGCTCCCAGCCCCAGTGTCCAGCCTGGCCTTGGGCACTGCCAGGGATCCAGGGGCAGCCACAGCTGCTCTGGGCACCCTGTGCCAGGGCCTGCCCACCCTCACAGACACCAATTCCTTCCCAATATCCCACCCAGCCCTGCCCTCTGGCACTGGGAAGCCATTCCCTGTGTGCTGTCCCTGCAGGCCTTGTCCCCAGTCCCTCTGCAGCTCTCCTGGAGCCCCTCCAGGCCCTGCCAGGGGCTCTGAGCTCTCCCTGGAGCCTTCTCTTGTGCAGGGGAACAGCCCCAGCTGTCCCAGGCTGGCTCCATAAAAGCGAAAGTGGTATCACCTGTCTTTGACCCTGCCAACATTCTCCACAGATGGGAAGAACAATACCTGATCGTCTAATCACCACCACTGTATTTAGGCTTAACTGACCAACTGGATGAGGCCACAGCATGTGGTGGGAGGAGGAGAAGTTTCCCCAAAACACCATCCAGAGGTTTTGGAGACACACACAGGGTGACATAGCGCCAGCAGCACAGCCCTCCATAGGCCATTCCTATTTTCAAAGCTGAACTTGTCTACTGAGAAGTCTGGTGTTAAACCCACACCAAAAGCAATCCTGCAACTCCGTGGCTCTTCACAGCCACTTTGACCAGCAGAACTTATATCATATTGAAGACTAAGCATCTCTGTTATTAAATTCTCTACAGGAAATCAGAATAAAATAAAGGCTTAAGAGCAGAGTTTTTTTAAGACCATGTATATTAAGACACATTGACATAAATTTTTACAGACTACTTGTGAGTTTGAAATCAGTTTATTTAATCCACCAGGAATGAGGTCTCCAGCTACATCTACTTTTACATGTTACTGAATTTTTTGTTTTCTGCATGTTTTTTGGGGCACATTTCTTTTACTTAATAGCAAAAGGCAATCTTCAACTACAATATAGTACTGAAATTTTTGGAAAAGCACTACTGCAAAAAATAAAGACCATCATATTGGATTGATGGGGTGTGTCTGTGTGTGTGTGCTTGTGTATTATTCAGGTATTCTGTTTACCCGGAGGACAAAACTGTAGCTCACACTGTACTAAATCCCACTTCAAAAGACTGTAATCCCCTCATATAAAAAGCCATCTGATCAACATTTCGAATTCTGATAAGACAACATGACAGTGTCTACTTCCAAAAGCTAAAAGGTAGAGTGCCCTGTTACAAAACTCTATCAGGGAAATTAGGGTGGACTCCAGTTATCCCAGTCAGAAAAAAGTAGCTACTCATGTGTAACAGTAAGCTTTCTCTCTCTTTATTTTTGGTAAGGAAAATAATAAAACTCCTCTTTTACCTTCTCACTACACAAAAATACACAGCGACATTCAATACAAATTTAAATTTATGAAATGAAAGTTCCATATGCCCCGGTAAAACTTTGAGTTATTAATGTTCTTTGTCTTTAACAGCCATGGCTATGAAAGCTACAGAACTTCAAAATTTTCAGATCGAAAGCAACAGAGGTCAGCATCAGTATTTTGAAGACTTAAGTGCCAGGATCCTTTTTGTCTGGTAGTTCCCCATCTCTCATAATGGATGAGCTGGGACCACCTGTAATTACAGAGTATCAGCTGCATGGAAACATAAACATGGAAACCCAATATCTTTAAGATAAAAGAAGATGCTCAAAACTGACAGGCATCATGGCAAAGCACCAAGCTCAGTCTTTATAAAGTCAGAGAGTAGCATTTTGAAGGTTCCAAGGATTTACTTCTATAGGTATTTTTATAGGTTTCTTGTTTGTTTTTCACTTTCTCTACTACACATTGAGGGTGGAGAATTGAAAGAGACAAAATTGAACAAAACACCAAAACCACCATAAAAACCACTTACTTGCTAACCATCAATGTTGTGAATTTTGGAATAAAAATATACCTACAGTAATTTGATATTGTAAGAGACAGCACAGAGAACCTGACATCTGTGAAGAAGCTTGTAAACTACCTGCTATTTGAGAATTTTTTCTAGTCGTGTTTCTGGCACCCATTAATGTTTCCTTCCCTGATCCTGGCACTGTCTAATCTTGCCCAGCAGCTGGTGAGAAGGCAGGGAGGAAGCTGCAGTACTGCCTGACAAATGAAGATGAAAAAAAGAGAAGAGAAAAGAAAAAAAAAAGGAAAAAAAAAACCCAAACCACATCACTCAGCTGTATCAACTTTCCAGAAAAAAATGAAAAAGGGAATTTGCTCAAAGGGATAACTGGTCCTGCTCTTAACTCTCCTCAACTTCTGAGCTGTCCTTTCCTCTGCCACCCTGCAACGACAGCCTGTTCTCGTCAAGAGGTGAGCACCTTCATCTGACTGATGTGAGAATACTCTCACCCATTTATCCCTATCTCCTGTAATCCTGGAGCTGTGGTCCTCTGCCTGAGAGCTTTTTAGATTTGTCTGAACCAGAAGTAGTTAAAATGAAGTCTGAGACCCTCTACTGTACTCATTGCTCACTGCCAGATACCCAGGCACATGTAGGGGAAACATGTAATTTCTATATACTTATAAAAATTAACCCAGTATATCTACATTTATTTGCAATTAAGTGCAGATTCAATGAATATTAAGAAAAGTTTTCTTTCCAAAGAGCCTGGCCAACCCAATCAGTAAAGGTATTCTGATGACAGCAGTTTAACAAGGGCATCAAAGACACACTTCAAAATCTGTGGAAGTTTGATGTTGAGAGCCAGAGGGAAGGTGGATGTTTCTGTGTGAATAGAACAGAGTATTTTCAGTAGGAAGGGACCTGCAATGACTATCTAGTCCAACTGCCTGACCAGTTCAGGGCTGACCAAGTTAAAGCACGTTAAAGCACTGGCAGAGGGTGCCCAGAGCAGCTGTGGCTGCCCCTGGATCCCTGGCAGTGCCCAAGGCCAGGCTGGACACTGGGGCTGGGAGCAGCCTGGGACAGTGGAAGGTGTCCCTGCCCTGGCAGAGGTTTGAAATGATGTAAGACTAAAGGTCCCTTCCAACCCAAGTCATTCTGGGGTTCCATGATGGACCATCTCTCTAAGAAGCTGTTTCAGGGTTTGATCACCCTCTCAGTAAAGAAATGCTAACTAACATCCAGTCTGAACCTCCCCTGGGCAGTTTTGAACCATTCCCACACCTCCCTGGGATCTAGTGATAGGACAAGAGGTGACTCCTTTCCTCAGGAAGCTGCTGCCAGGAGCCATGAGGTTGTGCCTCAGCCTCCTTTTGTCCAAACTAGGCAAACCCAGACTCTTCAACTGCTCCTCACAGGACATTCCTTCCAGCCCTTTCACCAGCTTTGTTGCCCTTCTCTGGATGCATCCAAGGACCTTCACACCCTTCTTATATGGTGTGCCTGGAACTGCACACAGCGCCTGAAATGAGACTACAACAATGCTGAGCAAAGTGTGACAATCCCTCCCTTGACCAACTCGTTTTGCTGTGTTTGATGCACCCCAAGATGTGGTTTTCCCTCTGGGATGCCAGGGGACAGAAGGATGTCACACCTTCCTGCAGCTTTAGTTATCCCCCTGATCATCTGGAAGCCCTCCAAACACCTTGTGTGAAACACGCCAGTAGTCAAAAACAACAATAAGTAAGACTTTGCTAAAGATTCTCCCAAAGTTCCTCTGAAAATTTCAACATCCCAAATGGCCACTGCAATTATTTTGGTTTAGCAGATCATATCACCTCCAATATTTAATTCAAACTCCACATTATTCAAGAAGAGTACATAAGACTACAGTCACAGACTAAACACATAGCAAAAATAAGAGTTTGAAAATAAGAAGTGCTAAAATTCATTATACATTTACATTCATTTTCTTCATCCAAAATTTAAGACTTGAACAAGACAACAGCACTAAGCAAAACATGCAAAGCCACTTACATCCTTATTTGTTTAAACTAGAAAGCTGATATTTCTGTAGTGAAAGCAATTTTAAAATAAATTTATCAAAATCAAAAATGCAAACAGCACCAGGCCAACATCTTAACAGCACAGAAAGGAAGCAAATTGGTCAGGGTATAAAAAAGTGGTATAAAACCAGTGTTCACTAACCCCTCTACAAATACAACCTAGGCTGAAACAGCATATACAGGATTCAAAAGAAAAATTCCCAGTGTTAATGTTTAAGTAATTGTAATTCATAATCTTCCTCTTGGTGCATGCCAGATTTTATGAGTGCAATAAATCTTTAACGTTATTGAGAAAAAGAAAGGTCTTGAAGACATACGTGCCATGTGTATTAGCTCAGAGAAACTAGATTAATCTTCAGCAATAAAAAAAGCCAATTCTGCTAAGCCTGATTAAATATTTAGGTCATATTGTTTCTGCGGCAGAATTTCAAAAATGCACAGCAAATAACATCTTTCCCTGAGCTTGAAGACTTAATCACTGTATTTTCAAAAGGCAGTTTATGTTACAACACGACTCTACAAAAAAGCCAATATGAAAGTCTTTAAAAGAAAAAGAAATTAAAGTATAAGCTAATTAAACTAGTACGTGTTAGTCAACACACCAAACTACCTCTGTACACGTGGGCAGAACGTCACGACATGCAGCCAACATTTTATTACTGTTCACGTTTGATAACTTGTGTTCTAGGAAGTCCTATTAGTCACTACTCCTCTGTTCCCAAAGACAAACCCAACCAAAATACATTCTGTACTCAAAACACTAAATATATGATAGCAACAACTTATTAGAGCACCTACTCCATGAGAATTGATTTATATTGTGCCTGAAATATCACCAATTAATGTTATTTCATACGGTATAAAGAGCCAAAAGGCAAATCATCTGTCTGCCTATCTCAAGGCCAGGTTGGGAGGGCTTGGAGCAATCTGGTCTAGTGGAAGGTGCCCCTCTCATGGCAGGAGGGTTGGAATAAGACGATTTTTAAGATTCCTTCCTACCACGGGCCAGTCTAGGATTCTGTGATTCTTGCCAACAGTGAAATGTATCATATACATCATGCAAAAACAGAATTTTGGATTGAACTTTTCATTTCTGTTTAGTACACTGCCACTCATGACATGATGAACTATGGTACTGATGAACCACAGCAGAAACCTAAGTATCTATTTCTTTTTCAGTGCCAAGAATGTTTTGAAAGATCAACGTGCCCATGTTCATGGAAAGGTGTTCTGGGCTTCTTTGGGGTGAGTTTCTACCACTGTGGTGTTAGCACAGTTAAACTGCTTTAAAACCTCCTCATTTTTCATACAGTTTAAGTATTTTTTCAATTATTATTCTTTTATTAGAGTTATAATTAAGATGAAAGACACCTTAGGGGGTCTCTAGCCCAACCTCCTGCTCAAAGCAGGGTTAAAACTGTATCCACACCTGAGCAGGGGTTTATCTGGTTGGGCCTCAGAAGCCTCCAGGGAGAGAGACTCTACAGCTGCCCTGTGCTGCTGTGCACATTCTGCCAGGACCACGAAAAACTGCATTGTTCCCTCAGCCTGGAACCTCCTGACCATCCTCTCTCATCTTCCTGCCACACGGTTCTGTACCAAGAGCCGGGCTCCATCTCCTCAGTATCCTTCTCACAGGCAGGGAATGCTGCTAAGCCTTTCTGTGACCCTCCTGCCAGAGCGCTGCCCCAAAGCCTTCCCTGCTCCACGCTGAACAAGCCCAGTGCCCTCAGCCCGCCTTCCCACAGCAGCTCACAGCCATCAGGCAGCCCTCCAAGGGACTCCCTCCACTTTGGCAACCCTTCTTCTGTGTCTAGAGGCCCAAAACCTGGGTGCACTTTTCCAGATGTGATCCAGCACAGTGGGCTTGCACGGGCACAAATCAGCACACCTGGCACTCTAGGATGTGTTTTACCAGGTCCTGTGGATGCGCCAGTTCTCATGCAATCCTGACCTGATCCTTTTCCACGGCTGGCACTTTCCTTCCTCCTTGATTCCTACCTAATGTCCTCTTCTAAGTAAGATTCTCATAGATTTCTAAAAATACTTCATTCCTGCATGCCTTCTTTTCAGATACAAGTATTCCTAAATTTGTATCTTACATCACAAAGTGATAACAGGATTTTAAATTACATTGCTGCAAAACAGCAGTTTGGCAGCGAGGGGTCATCATGGGGTTAAAGGTGCCATAACAACACAGAAATGGATGAAAATTATTTAACTACATAAGAAGTGATTATTTGTGATAATGTGTCACAGATGTAAGTTCCCATGCCCTGAAGCGGCACTCTGTCACAGTACTGGCCAAATGTACACGACAGGCTTATGAGAGGAGTATTATCTTTATGCATGAAAGTATTTATAGTGAAGGAGGGCAAGGAAATGAAAACCAAACAAGTTCTGGAGATGTCTGATAGACTGAAAACAAAACGAGAAATATATGAGATTCTTCTGTAGAGAGGCCAAATTACTTCTGTACAGATGAAGTTCCATGAAAAAGAACAAAAGGATTTATATATTAAAAGCAGACAGAAATAACTGATGACCCATAAGCAAAAAAGATATAAAAGTGCTCAAAGGAAGTGTCTATTCAGTTCTGATGTTTCAGACAAAGGCAAAGGCTTTAATCACCCAGATGCACTGGTTACTTGGAAGGCACATATCCCTGGCAGCTTAAGAGATGCTACTACGGGAATGTTGTTTTGGAAACCCCCTGTGCTTTTATCCTTTGGCTAGACACTTGTGATAATTCACAGGCTCTGCACGGGATTACGGGGATGCTACGACACCCTCAGTAAGGCAGGCATTTGCATCTCCGTCTGCCCGCACCCGGANGGCAGCGCCGAGCGCCGAGCGCGGCCCCGCGGCCCGAGCGGGCTGGGCCGGCACACCGCGGACAGCCACACGCAGCTCCACCGGCAGCTCCTGCATTCGCTGCTCAACTAACTGCACGCACTTCACTAACAGCCGGTTATTTCCTAAACTCGCTGAAGGCCATTACCATTAGAAAGGCTGAGTCATTCAACGCTTATAAAGACCTGCTGCACATTAAAGCTGTTACATCCTGATTCTTTTGCCTGTACCTATAGTTTCACCCTCCATTTGCAAATGTCAGATGATTCAATGTGAAATATTGTCTTTGTGGCTCCAATGAAAATACATGGTGGTGAGAAATACCTCAGTTTGAATACTTAAGAGACTCAGAAATTTCATAAACGGCTATTTTCTATTCCCAAAATCCATCAGAAAGCCTGTCTGAAAATCCTCACTTAAATGTGGGGTCTGAATGAACTGACAATTTCCATGTGTGGTGGAAAGGAAAGTTATCAGGAGGCATTTGGAGGGCACTGACACAAGTCAGTTGGGTATTACACAGCCCTGCTTCCCTCCCTGCAGCCACTCATACCTATCCTAACTTCACACAAGTGCAGAGGGACATTAGTTCACTGAACTGCAGAACTGGAAAAATACTAGACGTATATAATGACATCAGTTTAAATGTGAAATAAGCAGCAGCCTGACAAGGAAAAAAATATAATTAATGCTATATTTTTGGCTACACTTTTGTTCCATACTAATGTTTACTTAGAACCATTTCAGTTCGTCAGATAAATCCTTGTAAGTTCATTAGTCATTCGTTTCTTTAGATCACAGTCCGCAGTTTTTTCCAAAGAGAAAATTTCTAAAAAGGAAAGAGTACATGTTGTATCAGACTACAGCATTAATGAGCCAAATACCCTGCAACTGAGGATAAATGACAGGTCCAAGCAAGTCATTATCTTGAGTCACCTCTATTTCTGTTAAGGAACACTGTCCCACAAATATGTTCTATTCAAAACAAATGGAGAAAAATGCAGTTTCTAGGATTCTACTAGAATGGCAAATAATGGTTTCTAAAAGACTATCAGAATTCCCTTGTTTTTTTAAACCTCAAAAAAATCTTACGCAGGACAACTTATTGGTATAAAACAGTCTTTTTATAATACAAAAGCTATAAGGATCACATCTAGATATCTTTAAGGTCCCTTCCAACCCAAACCATTCTGTGACCCCCACATTAGACATCCAAATCCCAAACAATACAGTGGGACACAACCCAGTAAACATTTCAGTAGCCTTAACATTTTTTCCAGCTAAAAGAAATCAAAATTGCATTAGCAGGACTGGAATAATGCTACTGGCTTTCCCATTTTTGCCTCCTGGAGCCATTAAACATGCAGAAAACTTAAGTGACAGAACTCAGAACAACCTCAGTCCACTCAGCAAATTCATCTGGAACAGAAGAGATTCACAAGATCAACAGTTTCAAGGTTCCACCAAAAAAGAAAAGTTTAATTCCCCAGTTTGAAGACTCTATCAAATTATACTGTTTCCAAAGAGCTTATGTGGCACAGTAATTATGAATGGGCCATTCATAATAATTAAATATGTCACAATGGAGCCTTCTCCCTCCTAACTCCAGCTCTGTGTGACATGTGTGATGCTCTAGATGCCCTGGCACAGGGATCAAGGCTTCAACACACCTCAGTTCTATACTAATTTGAATCACACATCCTGCCAGGCAGTGACTTGCTGTTTGAAGACTCTGAGATACCACACAACTTTCTCGATGGCAGAAGACAAATGAGTCGTAGTAGTGTCTTGCCCCCTGAAAATGACAGAATTATCCTGCTGGTTGTGGCATACAAGTCAGCAGAGACACAAAAAGTGGTTGAGGGAAGAGGAGACTATTTTGTAGAAAGTTGAGCTTTCAGACTGGTGCATATTTTGATATATACCTCTTTAAGCCAGATCAGCAATCAAAATGTCATTTTTAAGGAGTCCTGTGGCCATTAACTGCAAAGCAGAAGATAAGATAGTTTAACCACTCTGCTCCATGTGAGAAAAACCTGACACAGAGAGAAGCAACTGTTTCCCCAGCAGCCCTCCGTGGTTCACACTGATCCAATCTGTCCATCTGGGGAGCCCCCATGACCCGCGACCTGGGGGTCCCGGGCTGCAAACACTTCCAATGGCACGTGGGGCACTCGGCTGCTGGTGCCAGATGGGGGACGAGGGTATTACTGTCCCATCAGATGCCCACTCAGAATCCCCAGCAGGTTCAACCAGGCTTAAACCAAGTTCAATGATATTTCCATGTTGGAAACAGCTGATATCAGCCTAAAACCTCACCTCCATATGTTACACACAGGCAAAAACAGGCGAGCCCACATGGGGTACTCCTCTTGCTGTTGACATAGCTAAAGTAGCATTTTAGTACATTTGACCACAATTACACTCAATTCTTAATAACGAAGGATGCTTCTTTCCTCTTAAAACATTAACTTCATTCTATTTACATCCCTAAGTCATGCCAGCAAGAGCCCATTTGCTACTAATATTCCCTCTTCCCTTGTCTGAACAATTGTTGCCTCCCCTTTTGTCACAGCCTTTCCCACTAATTGCAATGACACCTCCCAATTTTGGAATGGCTGATCAGCTTATAAGCTTCCCCACAGCTAATCTAGGTCAACAAGCTACTAATAAGGCCAGCATATGTTTCTTTTATTTAACGCTATTGAGATCTTTATAAATCTCTTCTGTCTCCCGAAAAAAGGCACCACGGGGATTCGAGACCCTCTGCAGGTTGGAGGAGTAGCAGTGACAGAGCAGAGAATGAGGGGTATAACAAGCACTGCACACAGAGCAGGGAGCGTGTGCCCGTGCACAGCTCAAGAGGAGAAGGCAAAGCTGCCCGGCTCTAGGAGTGTCTCCAGGTGTCCTGCTGTGCACACAAACTCGGCTACTGGCAGCCCACAGGTGAAAAGCAAAGCTCAGGCTCAGGGGCTTGAAGTTGCTTTATCTTCCATTTCCATAGTGTCCTCCTTCAAACATGGCCTGAGCATAAGAATACCATGAAGGCCCCTTTTCTGAGAAGATATTAGTTTTCATTCTACTTGGAATGCTTAATAAAAATGGGATTACCACTTTTGCAACATACTGCACTGCATTAGGGGTTAAAAAAAAAAATCCCATTATTAAGCAGTTTCTCATGAATAGAATATAATTTTATCATGGAATCATAGAATGGCTTGGGTTGTAAGGGACTTTAAAGGTCATCTCATTCTGCCCCCTGGCATGGGCAGGGACACCTTCCACTGTCCCAGGCTGCTCCAAGCCCCAGTGTCCAGCCTGGCCTTGGGCACTGCCAGGGATCCAGGGGCAGCCACAGCTGCTCTGGGCACCCTGTGCCAGGGCCTGCCCACCCTCACAGGGAACAATTCCTTCCCATGTACCCCTGCACTCTGGCAGTGGGAAGCCATTTTATATCCAGGCTAGACAATAAATGTTTTCTTTTCTAAACAAAAATGCTACAAACTATTTCAAAGTTAAGAAGCACAAAATTGTCTTTGAGGATTTTAATTCTCTCTTTTGAGGCAAAGTCAGCTACTCAGTTCTGCAGCCTTTCATTCTGAAGAGGATTCATTGCTAAAACCTGTATCTTACAGCACATGGTAAATACCACCCAAGTGAAGGATGGAGGGAAAAATCAATACAGATTTTTCAAAGTAACAAGTTCACCAGTCCGAGTATTGTATGGCATTTTGAATTTGTTGGGATGAACAGGTCATCAGCTACTGCTTTAGAGCAAACATGGAAAATCAAACAAGCTGGTTAAGTTGCAGATCAATCACCTGAAGCTGTATCCACAGAAAGTGCTCTTTGTCTGTTCACCTCAGTGACATGATGTCTGCATGAAAATAATCACGGATAGGAATTACTAAAAGCCACCGTTTGTATCAACAGGTTCCCCCAAAACATGGAATTGCAGAGTAGGGCTATGGGGCATCCTGCACTGCCAGTGAAATTACCATAAGCCTCAGGTTAAAAATATAATTTAGAAAATTTAGGAAATAGTCATACTGTAGTGATAACTTTCATTGAAATAATTTCTTTCTAGCACAACCCATATGTGATTTGAAAGAGGACAAAAAATTACCCGTTATTCTTGAACAGCTCAGACTGGAGATACCCGAGTTTCACTATCAGAAACTAAGGATTTTTTACTATTCCACTCATATTATTTGCAGAGGCAGATTTCACTGCTTCAGTGAAATTGTTCATTACCCTCAATTCCTTCCTTTCTTCTATTCTTTCGATTTAAAAAAGGAATCAGAAATTTGATGCTCAGAGGGCTCAGTATTGAGCAGTACAAAGCTGATGCTTAGAGGGTTCAGTATTTAACAGCTCTGGCCACAGGGCACTAATTCCAAGAAGCTTCATCGTTTATTATGTTATAATTTAACCTGTGAAGTCCCTCAATGTCTGCTGCCATGGGAGCAGAAGCAGTCTCTTTTCTCTAGGGCTTGCCATTGTGAACACTTCTCTGCTATGATTAAGAGATCAGTAAACTGAGATTTAATTTAATGGCCCAATTAAGAGACAAAGATTTGAACCCAGATTGTAAAAACCATGTCTATTGATCATTCCTGCAGTGCCATTACAGCCTACCCAAGCCCGTGTGCATGGTATGATGCAAACCTGTGTGTTTCAGACCATCCCCAGAGCTGTGCAGCTCTCAGCAACATAAACCCCTTGTTCCAACAGTACCAACAGAGAAGGAATAAAGGAGAGAGGAACTAGTTTTCACATTAATGCGTTAATAAATGTATGGGTTGGAGACTTTGTTAAAAATCAATCACTGAGCATCCTACTAGTGTTATCTTGCTTTTTGATTACTGAAAGCTGACATTCCTGAAATTTTTAGAGTTTTTCAAAATAAGGTTTCCTAGTGTCAAAAGGCTTCAACTCCCAAATCTGGAACAATTTTAGGAAGTTTTCTGTCTGAAAAACTACTCTAATTTAACACTGTTCATTAACCTACTGTAAGAAATATGCCACAATGATGAGTTTAACAAAATCACTGCATACCCTATTCATTTAATTTGATTTGCTCAATTTAGACATCTCAGCTGAAGTCTGAAATGCCAACTTAGCTCAAATCTTACAATTTAAAAACCACAACTCCTGTATGAGAAGAAACACTTCTGTTCCATACCCACATTTCCAAATGAGAATTAAATTAGAAAGCAAACAAGTTTGAAATATTCATGCAGCAACCTGGATTATGCTTCCAAGTTATTGCTCTTAAGAAGCACCTTTGATTATGGTAACTCCATCTCACAAGTTCTCTGCTCCAACTATCCCATTGCTATTCTCCAATGAATGAGGAAGCTCTCTCCTAAAGAGCTTCCCAAAAACACTGTGAGCATCAAAGAATAAAAGGCAGGAAAACCAGAAAGCTCAGAGAGTCTCATGCTGTGTGGAAGACAAATTTGTTTATCTTCCTATGTGAGCAGCCTAGAGGGTTTTGAGCCAGCAATTACATCTCATTGGCACTGCTACATGATATTATTAACCAATTGGTAAATTTTAATTTCATCATATTCACACATTAACAATTTCAGATTTTTCAGTTCAATGTGGCCCCTAATACAGATCACACAGGTCTTGCCGCTCTATAAACATTTGTCTTTTTTGTTGAAACACAGCAATTCACACAAATTTTTCTGAGCAGAGAATGGACAGAGCAGCCCTGGGAGAAGGAGCTGGGGGTGCTGTGGGTGAGAGCTGGACCTGCCCCGGCCCTGAACCCCCTGCCCTGGGCTGAGCCCCAGCGTGGGCAGCAGGGGAGGGGGATTCTGCCCCTCTGCCCCTCAGGTGAGACCCCACCTGCAGAGCTGCTCCAGCCCTGGGGAACAACAGCACAAGGACCTGGAGCTGCTGCAGCCACTGCAGAGGAGAACACGGAGCTGCTGCCAGGGCTGGAGCCCCTCTGCTCTGCAGCCAGCCTGGGACAGCTGGGGCTGTTCCCCTGCACAAGAGAAGGCTCCAGGGAGAGCTCAGAGCCCCTGGCAGGGCCTGGAGGGGCTCCAGGAGAGCTGCAGAGGGACTGGGGACAAGGCTGGAGGGACAGGACACAGGAATTGGGTGTAAGGAAGAATTTTATTTACAATTACAGTAAGGAAAACATTGGACAGGGCTTGGAGCACCCCCGTCTACTGGAAGGTGTCCCTGCCCATGGAATGGAAGGTGGAATGAGATGGGCTTTAAGGTCCATTCCCACTGAAACTATTCTGCGATCCTGTGAAATACACTGCAGTAGCAATACAATGTTCCTATAGGAACTCACACATTACAACTTTAAGACAATTTTTAGTCTGGCATAAAATGGTCTTAAAAAGCACAATTTAAAGTAACATCCTGTACTCTTTTTCCTAAACAACAGTCATAAATATTTTTACTCACGAAAATCCCATCAGACTCCTATAAGAGGAAACCATACCAGAGAAATTAAATTACTAACATAGAAAACCATAAAGCAAATAAATAGTTTGGCTGGGCAGCTGAAACTTCTCAAATACAGCAGCACATATCACTAAGGATGGCAGTTTTCACAGTAGCTTAAGAAACATAATTGACCCTACAGAAAGATGAAGACTTTGCTGAAGACTGAAAAGGGAACTCAGGGCTTCATCCTCCTCTCAGATGCGAGACCTGAGGAACTACAGCAATGCAGTCAGACTTTAAAAGCATTGATGTCTAAGTACACTGCTTACAACTTATTTAAATAAAAACAACCTTTACAGCTGGAACACAGGTTACACAGGTCTCTGATCTGTATCCCTTTAAAGCACACATTCTTCCCTAAATCCACTTGACTCCTACAAGCATCGGGAGAATTGACACAAACCTCTTTCCTCATGTCATTCCCTGAATCTCACTGAAACCTCTGTGACTGCCAAAGGAATCAACAAAAGTGCAACCAATGAAGTTCTAAGTGTCTCACACAGCCCTGCACATGTGCAGCTGTGGTGATAATGTAGAGAAAAAGGAAAACTGGATGATGTTTCTAGCCCCATAAAGTCATTTAATGTTAAAAGTGCACGTCTAATTAGTGAGGTGCATGGCAACCTCTAGTGGCATATGACTGCTTAGGAAACAACAAACATTCCAACACATGAAGCTATAGGAAAAGCATTTGCCTGAAGTGATCCGTCCTCTTCTTGTCACTAATTTTATTAGAATGACATGGAGAGGAGATGCCAGAACACACCTAATCCAAGGAAGAACCTCCAAGTGTTCCATATACCACAGCAGTCAGGCAAGCTGCAGAAAAGCCAAATATCATGAAATCTGTTTCCAAATAGGTTAAAGGAATTAATGCCAACTGACTTGCAGTGTTAAATGACAAACTGAATACCTGCACTACTATGCAGGTACATTTAAATATAATTTCAAGATACTACAAATGGCAGTACTCCAAAGTGCAGTGCAGTACCACCCTCAGCACTCCACTGATAAAAGAGCTCCGTGTAATTAAACACAAACCCGTGTAGCAATGCGAAGAATCTCAGAATCACAGAATACTCTGAGCTGGAAAAGACCCACAAGGATCATTGAGTCCAACTCTTCAGCAAATGGCCCATACAGGTATCAGAGAAGGCAAGGATTTCATAGTCAGGGCAATCTACAACAGAGGACATCCAACACTAAGTGAACCCTGGATCTTACTAGGAAACATCTATTACTTCTATTTTTAACTTCCAGCAGCTGCTTGTGATAGATTTACACAAATCTGACAATTTTCATGCTTTGCTGGAATGTGATACAAATTACCCAACCTTATGAAGTTGTATTTTACTGAGCTCTTAAGTGCACTACATTCAATAGTCCCAGCTCATTCTTTCACAGAAAGTAGTATTCAGAATTTAAAACAATTGGCTGTCTCTGCTCAGAATAGGATTAGGAAAAAGCCTGCATGGAAATAGAATTAATTCTCACATTAAGGAAGGAGTCATTAGAGCATCTGGTGAGGTTTAAATTATGACTGTCTATTCAGTTGTATTGCTAAGCAGATTTTAAGTGTTTCAGAGCTACTTAATTTAGAAACCTATATCCTGAAATACTTCATGTAATATGAAGTACTATCTTGTTTTTCCCTCACAGGAAACACTTTCTCATGACAATGCTTGTACTTTGATGGTAAAGCAGAACAGGAGTATAAATATACTTATTCTGCTTTGGCATCACGGAACAAAGCTGGGTCCATCATTTATAAATTTAATAATTGTGAATAACAGACTTCCTAAGGTAGAAAAAGGAAGGACCATATTTGACTCAAATACCAGCCCCTTAAGAAATATGTGTATTTTTACTGCTTTTCTTGATAACAGAAACTGTATAGCACATCTAGTGTATTTTGAGAGGAAATCAGGTTAAAATATTTCCTTTATGGTGCTTAAACCTGCCAAAGAACCCAGGGCTGTAAAGTTCCTGAGCAGAAAATGCAGTAAAGTCTAACAGGAGACAGGCTGCTCCTGGAACTGGCTCTTCCTTCCAGCCTGCCTGTGTCCTAGTCCCAGAGGACATTTTACAACAGATATTAATATATATTTTTAAGTAGAGTCTTTTAATTTATAAGCAATCATGATCATTGCAACAAATCAAATTCTTGGTGGTCATTTTTGCCTACTGTCCAGATGTACAGTTTTCTAACTCCAGAACAAGATCCTCTTTCCCTAATGCTCCTCTTGTTTTGTTGGTTCTGTTTCAAATCTAAAGTCGCCTCCTTCATTACAATTTCCACTTATAGTAATATGGAGTGCCTGGCTACAAGAAGACAGAAGCTTAAAAGCAACAGCATGGAATACCTTTGGACTATGTAAGAATGTCATAGTATATATAATATAGATCTTACTGCCTTTTTTTTGCTTCTTCATTGATGACCTTTTTCTCTATCAACCCTTCCATTACTTCCAGGCAGAACAATACAGCTCCAACCCTGCTGGCACCCAATGGCTGGGATAGCCAGCATCCTTCTCTCTGCTGTCCTACCAGACTAACATCTCTACAATTCTCCAAATGCACTGAGGTCTCAGACTAATATATAGAATCATAGAATAGAACTATAGAGCCATTTAGGCTGGAAAAGACCTTAAAGACCATCGAGTCCAACCACTTCCTCAGCTCTGCCAAGGCCACCACTGACCCACATCCCCAAGTGCCACATCCACACAGGATTTTTAAACCCCTGCAGGGACGGGGACTCCAACAGCTGGACTCAATGATCTTCCACTGTGACAGAATTTCCTTTCCCTATTTTCTGCCATTCACCTCTTTGCCTTCTTTCTGCACACCTCAGTGTCAAGCAGCAGCATGAGTCTGTCTGCCTCCAATAAGAATATCACAGCTAAAAATCAAACAGCAGTGTTGAAGTCATATTGCAACTATGCAGTTTGAGAGACATGAGGAATAAGGCTCCCAAACATTAGAGGATCCTGCTGAAATGCTGCATGGAATCAGTGAAAGAGAAATTCTTGCATCTTAAGACTAGAAAGATAACTGCCTCCAGCCCCAAATATAACCAGAGGAACACATCTCACTTGGGGTGCAGAAATAGAATAAAATGAAACTAAATCAGGACCCAGGATCCTAGGAAGAAGCTCTGAAGTGGCAAATGAAGTATCAGTAAGAACAAGACCAAGTTTTTGAGAGTCAGAGAAGTGAGTCTCACACCATACCAGGATCTCTGATTTCAGAACATTTCAAATGCTTGGAAAACTCAGACTTCATGTCTGTGATTTGAGAAATGAGCACAGCAAATATTTAAGACAATGTCTGTGGCAAGTAAGGGGAAAATAGCTCCATTTCAAACTCTGAACCCTCTTTACTTCTGCCAAGGGTATGAAAAGAGGGCAAGTATCAGGCAGGTGAAAGGCACCAACACAATGCATTCATTCTGGTAACCTGTCCTACTTTTACCACCAACCATTTTCAAAGGAGAAGTGTCTTGGAGAGAATTAAATCCTTAAGAACAAGCTGTATGTCATGTTAACCCAGTCCTTGACAAAGTGTACAGGTACACAATTATTATTTTTGGCATGCAGTCTGTACCTGACAAGCCCTGTAACAATTTATTCCAGATCACATTAAAAAGGACCTTCCCAGTTTCCCTTGGAGCGTGGAGCAGGGCTGGCTGCCAAGATGAGAAGGATGCCTGGCACAGAGTTACCCGCCTTTACAATGTGCTCTGCAGCACAGAAACACAATAGGAAGGACCAACTTCAATATCTGCTTCTTTAAAGTTCTGGCCTTGTTTTAGAACCAAGCAGATACTGACTATTGATTATAAAAAAACTTTATCAGTTGAAAAACACAGATCTATGTTTTACTGCCCATATTTGCAGGGTATTGTCCAAAAATGATCATTGCATTAGGTCTGATTTAAAAAACAGACCTTCTGCCAAATATACAGGAAGAAATAAAAAATCCATGCTGTATAGTACTGAAAAATACTGCTGAAAATCCATGCTGTATAGTACTTGGGAACACCACTCAGTGCATTTTTATAATAACTGGATACCGGACTGAATTTTTAATTCACACAAATCCCTGAAAACCTTCTGTTTTGCAGCAGATATTGAGCTGTTCTGTTAAGGGGATCAAAAGGCAGAAGTTTCTCAGACAGAGAAAATGGTATTTTTTTCTGTCCATTCAGAACAAGTTGAAATACAGAGCAAGTAAGATTTATTCTGGGATTATTTAGTTACTCAGTCATCACTTCTGTCTAGTTCACTGGTATCTACTAAGGCATATAAAATTAATGTTTCTGTACTACTAAGACATACAAAATTCCAGTTTCTCTACTCATGAGTTTCAGTGAAGATGATTTTCCAGCAGAGTCCTTATATTTACCTGATGATCCTCTGAGCAGCATACTGATGAAGCGAGCGGAACTGCGCCGACATATTTGCTAAGGCTGCCAGACAATTTGTGTGAAGGTATTTGTCCTGTCAGAAAGAAGAGGGAAGATAAAAAAACCAACACATCAACCTATTCGTTGGATATGCACTAACACCTCTTGCAGGAGTCATTCAAAAGACTGAGTAATACATGTTGTTTTAAAAACATGGGGCAGAAATGCAAAGCATATATACTCAGTGATGTTTTAATATGTTTTCTCAAAAGAAAAGGTTTATAAAAGAGTGATTCCATACAAATTTCAGAGTGTATACATATATATGTGTATGTATTTGACATGACATATGTGTATTTGTCTTTCAATGTTCATTTACAATGGCACCACAGCTGTAAAAAACACATGAAGACATTTTCCTCCTCTCTGCCTTCCTCTCTCTCTCTTGTAGTCTTATCCTAAAACTTTATACTTCATAACTCATCTCCCTATTGACTCTTTCACAGCATTCCATGTATCCCACACATACTTCAGAGCACTGGTCCTCATTTCAGCATCCCTGAAGCCATTTGACCAAATAAGCATTTATCTGATGGCCCTTTCAAAGTCAAGGGTTTTCACAGAATGAAACTTGTCCACTTATCCAATCCAAAAGGGATTGATTTCCCTATTCAAGTCTAAAATATTCATTTACATAACACAACAGATTCTAAATACTACAAATATATGCCAAATTTGTTCTCGTTCCTTCCAATTCTTTTTATCATAAAAGCAAAATCCTTAATTTTCCAGGTTAAAATATATTTAATATTTTGGATACTGTTTAATGTAAAAAATTCTGTGCCTTTAATTGTTGAAAATACTATTCAGAAGTGCGTGATACTACGTTTGTGTTTGCAAAAAGGTAAAAAGCAAATGCTCAAAAAATGCACTGCTGGGCCTAGGCCACAAGAAGCACTCTGAAACCAAGTTCTTTACAGGTCGCAGGCCAGAAGGAAAAGAGCGCCTGGCTGTTTATTCTTTGCATATTTATATGTTTCTAGGAACAACCATGGATTGGAGGTCAGTGTTACCACCTCCTCCATCCTTACAGGTTCACAGAATAGTCCATCACACATTCTCCACCCAGGAGAAAAGAATGTAAACTAAAGTTACAGTTAACTAAAACATTGCTGTGTTTACAGAAAGTGTGTGAGAAACTTCATCTAAGAATCACACATAGAACACTGCAAAAGACAGGGCAACATGCACAAAACCAATCCAGGCTATGAGGCTCTGAAGTTTAAGCAGTTTTGCTTTGCCAGAGCTCAAAAAGGTCTTCTGGCCCTGTCCCTGTCGTACTTCTTAAAAACACTAACAATAAATAGACCTGAAATTCCCACCTTTAAGCCATTTAAGAGAGGCAAACAGCCTATAATGAATCATTTCTTCTCATGAAACTAAGGAACTCTTTCTTCTCAACTGAAGATCAGTTTGATGCCTGAATTAAAAGTCTTTAGAGAACTGTACTCAATGAACTGGATGACAACACAGAAATTGTGTTACAAGTTCAGAAACACTTAGTTAATACAGCTGATCTGTTTATTTTCTTCCCTCCTGCAAATTTAGATGCAAACTGGTTGCAACAGAATTAATAAAATCCCACTCCCTGTTTGAAATTGAATTCAAGGTGCTGAGGTTAGGAATTCACAAGTACTCCACGTAAGTCTTACCCTTGTCCGTGTCATGTTGTACTGGATGGTTCTTATCACAACCAGTATCAGAAGACTCCCAAGTGAGATCTCTGTTAGGACACGCTCAGCATACCAAGTGATGTTTTTCAGTATCTGCAAAAGAAAAACATAAAAGAACAAGGCTCTTCAGCACCTAGGTCTGAATAAGAACACAGGAAGCTGTCTAGAATCTCACATTCCTTAAAACATGAAAATCAGTTTCCAGTCTCAAATGTGACTTAATTTTTGTACTCCAAAGCATAATTAAAACAAAACTAAAAAAAAAACCAAACCACTCAGACCTCTGCAGCATTATCACCTAGTAGATCTCATCAACTTTAAGTCATGTGGAAACACACCAAGTGTAAAAAGATGATTACATTTGGCACTTTGCTAATTTCTATGCCCTGTGCCATCACACTCATACACTCATTTTGATCTTACCCTTTACACTTTATAAAGTCTCCTTTTACACTCAAGACACCTGAATAATTCTGCCAATGCCTTTCCATTTTCCCTCATCACTGTCTGGGCAACAGGCAGCATGCAGGAGCTCTGACTGACAGGCAAGAGTGCACACACTGAAGGTCAGGGGGCAGATCCACAGGTGAAGGGTTGGCTTCACACTGAAGCCTTTCCCTTGACAGGTATGAGGTCTCTTCCCCTAATACTTAGAGAAAGTCATCAGCTGGATTAAGAGCTTCATATCTTTCACTGCCCTCCACTATCAGAGTGGATGAAGTTAACCACCATTCCCAAGTTTATTGCAGAAGGAGAATCAATCCACTCTTTCCTTGTACTCAGCCAGCCTACATGGAGGAAACACATGTACCCAACACCCTGCCTTAAAGGACTGGTAAAGATGACTCAACAGGAACTGTCCTAAAAACATGGAAAAGATCCTCTATAAATTCAGGGTAATCTCGGTCAAAACATAAATATGTTTAACAAGGACTACTGCACACGAAGTTATCGCTCTGTGTAACTTCAGAGACAGAAGAGAGACTTCTGGAGAGCTGGAGCTGAACAAGGGCCTGCAGGGACAGCACACAGGGAATGGCTTCCCAGTGCCAGAGGGCAGGGCTGGGTGGGATATTGGGAAGGAATTGCTGTCTGTGAGGGTGGGCAGGCCCTGGCACAGGGTGCCCAGAGCAGCTGTGGCTGCCCCTGGATCCCTGGCACTGCCCAAGGCCAGGCTGGACACTGGGGCTGGAGCAGCCTGGGACAGTGGAAGGTGTCCCTGCCCATGGCAGGGGCTGGAAACCTGACGTGAGCTTTAAGGTCCCTTTCCACCCAAACCATTCTGTGAGTCTGCACCTCTGGAAGCTCTTTCACAGTACATGAGACATTTGAAACAGCATCCTTATTATGACTCATGTTAATTGGTAAGCTGATGCAGTATGAGATATAGAAATACATTTTTAATTATATATGAAGAGACAACATAAAACTTCAGATCCTTGAAATAAATTTAAAAATAATTTTTTTAAAGTATCTCCATTACCATATGCTGCACAGTACCTGGCTCTTTGTCAGCACTTTCCTATTTCCCACAAGGAAGCTAAAATGAAGCCAGTGACTGTAACCTATAGATGGGAAAAACACTATTTCATGACAAAGGTGACAAAATATCCCCAGGTACAGCCTCAGGTGTGGTGGTTGATGGTAAACACCTGTCGCTGAAACGATCAAAAAATCAGAATAGGGGGAAGATGGAAAGACTTGAGAGGTATTTAAGGGGAGAATGGTTAAGGCTGAGGAACAAATAGGAAACATGAAATCACTACAAGAAAGGTTTCCACAAATAGCAGGCGATAAGTGGATGCGGAAACCAGTATAATTTCTGGTTATAACAAGTCACAAATACTATTTTAAGACAAAATGATGATGGTATAAATGAAAATAAATCATCCAAGGAGTTTCAGTAAACAAGGACAACTAGTTGGGATGAACAACACAGATGATTAACAGGAAATTCCTGAAAGACAAAGCAAAATCCACACATATTTTTACACAAAAAGGCAACTGAAAATTTTGAAAGCTGTTAGTGCAAGTAATTAATGAATTACACATACGAATTTCACTGCAAGAAGATACTCTGCCAGTGGAGAACTTGATCATCCCAAGGCTGCTAAGCATAAACATATGGTCAAATATAGCAAGTTCATGGGTTACTTCACAAATGCAAAATGCTTAAGTAAGTGTAGACATTCATCCTGGTTGCCTTAATTATAATTTCTTAATAACAGCTTATTTATGACTATGTGGCTATACCTGTTCTCAGGAGATTTTATATAAAGAAATAAATTAACCACTTTGACAAATATCTCAAGCTCAAATATCTCAAGCTCAGCTCTGGAACCTTCCAGAAGAAAAACATATTGTTATTTGAATACAGTACCCTTTCCACAAATAATTGTTACATTAAATAATTGTTACAGTAATACACAAATGTAACAAGGATAAGTTGTGGTTGCACATTTCATTTCCTGACTTTTAAATGCTTTTTGAAAATTTAACAGACTCTTTAAAAAACAAAATACAGCAATGAAAATGGGTAGTATAAAATACTATTTGTTTTGAAATGACACACAATGTAAATTGAAACCAATGGTACATAAAGGGACATATTTCCTGATGATTATTGAAGAGAAATAATTTCACTCAATTTGCTCTGAAAAAATATCCAAGAGTTCGGGGTTTTTTTTTCCCTCTTAGACAAAATACACCTACCCTGGCCAAAAACCCATCAAGTTAAATGATTAAATTTCTAATAAGTTACTTTTTGTAGTCTCTGATTTAGGAGTGAAATAGCAAAGCAACATCCTCCCACAAATAAAACAATCCCCTTGTTTCCTCCCACCCTCTTTGGTGCTATTTTGTGGGACACAACCCTGTACTTCACCCACCAAAGTGGAAGTTCATGATTCACTCTATGCTGGAACTGAGAGCAGACCCCATCATGTGCTCTCTCCCACAGTGTGTCCCAGTGGGACAAGAGGAATGGGACTGGGACATGTTAAGTAATCTCCAGTACCTGGAGCCTTTCAACATCTCCAGCCACATCCTTCTCATCCACCCACGGATCTCTGTTCTGTATAAAAGCCATCACCCTTCCCATTTTCCCTCCTTGTAGTTTATTCCCACCTCCTCGCCATCCCAGACCCCATTCCTTCTCGGCTCTTTCTTTTACCTCTTCCACTCCCTCCACCCACACCTTATCATCACAGAACCGTGGAATGGTTTGTGTTAGAAGGGACTTTAAAGCTCAACCCATCTTCCACTATCCCAAGTTGCTCCAAGCCCCATCCAGCCTGGCCTTGGACACTTGCAGGGACGGGGCAGCCACAGCTGCTCTGGGCACTCTGTGCCAGGGCCTGCCCACCCTCACAGGGAAGAAGTTCTTCCCAAAATCCCATCTAACCCCGCCCTTCGTCAGGGTGAAGCCTCTCTCCTTTGTCCTACCCTGCCCATCCCACTCTCTCATCAAAAAGAAGTCTGACTTCACCTTCCTCAGCTTTTTGTCACTCTGTTCCTATCCTGCCTCTTTACTCATGTCCTTTCTCAGCATTCCAAAATCTTATCTACTTCTTGTTTAACTCTTGTCCCTCTCCCCTACTGCACCATCCCATGCTCCATGTGCAGACAGTCCCGTCCTGTTTCAAATTTCTCCTAACTGCTGTCACATCAGGGCTCCTATTCCTACACACTTTCCTCAACATGTGGGTGTGGCCCTTGGGGAGATGGGTCAGTGGTAGCCTTGGCACTGCTGGGGAATGGTTGGACTCAACAGCCTTGCAGGGCTTTTCCAAGCCGAATGGTTCCGTGTGGTTTCCCCCACGCCGAGCAGCAACAGGAATATCCCTGGAGCACAGTCCTGTCCCACGGGAGCTGGGAACGAGCTGCAGCTCATCCCTGCCTATCTCAGCTGATAACGAGATCCCTGGGCAGGGGGGATGCACCCAGCCCAGACGGCTCTGGGAGCAGCAAAATGAGAATATTCAGTTTCCACGGACGTCAGGCCACCTCCGGCTACGTCTCTGCTGTGCAGATGGAAACAGGCTGCTCCCTGTGCCCAGAGACTGACAATTTGGTCACATTTACTCATATTATCAGCAGCAGAGCCCTAGCACAAAGGCCACCTGCCAAATTTCAAATTCCTAACGCAAAACATGAAGTTACCAGAGCTCGTCAAATAACACATTGACAGCTGTAAGCACAGACAAAGACATGTTAATGCTCCAGTCTCACCCCAGTGGTTCTTCCTGAAACTCTGAATACACCAACCTGGGAAAAACGACAGTTACTGAGATAACTATTCCTTGAAATAATACACTACTCTTAAAAAAAAAAGATAAATTCACAGTTATAAAGTTACATACCAGAACCTGTTACCTCTCCTCCACGCTGAGGAAAGCAACCTGAGCTGGTAGGCAGTGAAATGGCTATTTCTAAAACAACAGCAACCACCACCATCCATTTGGGGTTTCAGAAGCATGAAGCATGAAAATACCTTTAATTTCAAAATCATCTACCTGGAACCAGTGCCCCCACTGACCAATCTCATTGGTTTGCAGTTAATATTAAAAAGGGAAAAAAAGAATAAGCTTAGTCCTGGGGTGGTCTTGCAAGAATAATTTTAAAAGAAATTTAAATGTTTTGATTAATTATTCTTTTGAATACCAGGCTCTTGGATAGCTACAACTCAGGGAGCACAAACTGCAGATGCAAAGAGCAGGAGCTCAGTTTGGCATAGACCAAGCAGTGAGATTCTCAGTTTCCCACAACGTTGCTCATGAGGTATTTTTTAACATACTAAAAATAAACACAGTCAAATCATGATTTACAGTCTATCACCATTTACTACAGCACAAAGTGCAACAGTAGCACAATAAGGTTACTGCTACATAAAATACCGTATGATGTTATTTTGACGTCTGATGTAATTTTATTTAGAATTTCATAAATCAGAGACAAAAGATCACCAATACTTGTCCCTCTGGGGAATTCTTACATGTACTTGTTTACTCTGCTATTATAATTATTTTTATTATTAGTGAAAGAAATTGAGTTCTATGTGGTAACAGTGACCCAACTGCATTAAACCAATTGCAGGAACAGGACCTATGATTTTGATCATATTTTCCAGCAGTTAAGACCACATTCCTTTTAAATAAAAAATGCTTCAGCATCCTACAGCACTCAAAAAGAGCTTCTGAGGTTTCCTGAGCTACTTACCAGTTGGTATAATCACCAGATTTATAAAACTTTCCTTACTAAAATTAATCTTAAAAATCAATAAATAAATGTGGGTTAAATGCCACAAAGGAAAATAGCCCATAAATGAACTGTACAGTCATGGTTCTTATAAGAACAGTACACAGGATACACAGCAGAGAGAAAAACAGGTTGATCTAAAATATAGCACATCTTTTTTTCTTCTTATTTCACCCAAGTGATGGGAAAAAAAATTATCTTGCTGTAACTGCTAAAATTTGGTACGTATTTGCAGTGCATGAGGTTTGTGAAACTGATGCTAGATGCTCACATTTTACAGAAAGACCTAGACAGATTTTCTGACTCCCATCATTTTGCAGACGTATAATACCCTCTTAGGCTTTAGGAGATTTGGAGTCAATATTTAAGAAAGTAGGAGACTAATTTCTTACTTAATACTATAGTTTTTGAACAGTAACTTGCTCATTCATCCCTGAAAACATTCATTTAATTAGTTCAAAGACATGGGTGAGGGGAATGGATTTATAAGTATGATTTTGAAACTTTTTTTCCCTTACACTTATTTCCCTTCTTGGGATCTGTAGGAATGTGTAGGAGAAGCACACACAGACAGGTCTGCAGGCTCAGGCACCTCACAGGCACCTATCACCATCCACCTAAGAAGCAGATCCAGCAAAACTCTGGCCACACAGCACTATTAACAGCTGGAACCAGGCACTGTGGAGCAGGAAAACACAACCCCAGAGGAAAAGGAAGAAGCAGTTAGTGAACATCTGAAATAAAATCGAAAAAATTGTTAAGAAAATGGAAGAAGCAAAAGCACAACTGAAAAAAAGATCAGTGCAGGGTAAAATGAACAAGGTGGGGTTTGTGTTTTTATTAAGATAGAGGTAGTAAACCAATATCCACATTGCAAGCAAACACTACAACTCTGTTGGCAGGATTAGCTGAAAGGCAGGATAAACCAGACAAGAAAACTTGATTTATGTTTTCATTCCACAGCTGGATCCTCATTAAGGAATTTTAGGGAAATCTTCCACTTTTACTCATCCAGTAAGGAATTTATTGAAAGACTGAGTGTAAAGCCTCTAAAATGAATGAAGAGTGATAGGGGAAGAGACTGAGGCATGAATGACACCTTGTCTGCTGAACTCCAACTCTCAACAAGTCCAATTTTTGAGAGGTTAAATGACTCAGTGACATAGAACCCAAAAATACACATCACACACGTACACCTCTGGTGCACATGTACAGATTCAAGGCACACAAAGTTGAAGGTAGTAAAAAGCTTCTGGAAAATATTTCAGTCATCTGCATGGTTACTGTAGGTGCTCCTAAAAGCTGCTTCCAAAAAGGTATTCCCAGGAAACTGCATTGAAATCATCTCTTCCTGCTTTCTACATAGAGAGCTATACTAAATAATCTGAAATTTCACAGAAAAAGTACTATAAGTCTCTACTGCTTGGCACCAAGAAAAAAATCCAGCTCCCTCCAAAACAGGCTGGAAATTCACCTGGGAGAGAGTTCTGTTTAGGAACCTTGGAACTTGCTTTCAGCATTTTGCATTTCAATAATTTCACAAAGATAGTAATTCACAAAGATAGTAATTCCCCCAAAAGAGAATTTGTGTGTCCCAGTCAAAAAATTAAATTAAATCAGTGCAAATATCTCATGTACTATTGTAGTTTTAGAAGCTGGGAAACTAGGACGTAATTGTCCAAGGTGTTCTCCTGCACAGATGGTCAAGGTCCATCAAAGCTAGTAAAAATTTGGATCCTGTTATATGGACAACATAAAATAGAAATTAATCTAACAGAGAGACAGAAAAAGAAGTGCCAAGTAAGGAAGTAACATTTAGTCTGGAAAATACAACTCCAGCTAAAGGCTGCATCAAACTAGTTAAGCAAAGTTTTCATGAGAAATAAAAAAGGTTTCCTGTTTTTTTTCCTCTCTTCTAGGCCCTCCACTTCCATGGCAAACATTCAGCAACTTTGAGGCAGCCTGCCCAGCTATTACTAGGCTAATTTGTAACAGGGAATACCAAAAAAGACAGAAAGACAGATATTTGCAGCATTTTCTCTGCAGGAGGGAGTGTGTTTGTTCATTTCACTTGGGAAAAGTTTTAAAATCAGTCTTCAGGTTACTTCTTCTTACAAAAGAAGTACATATATGGAATCAGATTTGGATGAGCCCTTACAGCCTCTGCCGAAGGAACAGATTTGCCGATGTATCTTCTTAACAGTAAATATTTAGATGATTTTTAGAGCTGAAGGATTATTTACCAAAACAGCAACTCACCACTTCATGAATGGATCTGTTGAAGCCGTCATCTTCTGTAAGGATCAGCAAAATGATAAGGGCCATGTAAACATGGTGTGAATTCCTTTCTTCAACGTGATACAGAATTTCAAGAATTGGCAGAACCTTTAGGGAAGGAAAAATCTGTATATTAGTTTAGTCTTCAAACACCTCAGACACTAAACAGAGGAGGCTCTAAAGGTCCCATGTATCGCCCTGCCCTTGACAATTCATACCAATTCCTCACTCCTGAAACAACCACCCCTGAGCAGTGACATACGGTGTCCAAACACCTTCAATCTGCTCCATTTTGTCTCAAAAGAGAGTCTAAACAAGTGCTTTCTTGTGGTCAGACATGGAATTTCAATCCCTAATAAATGAGATTCCCAGCCATACCAGTTACCATAATCACCAAACGCTTCAGTCCTCCTCTCTACACTATGGGGAAAATAAAATTGTTAAACAAGATTTTCACCAGTCCAAGCAGGAAAACATTGTGTCTAAACATCTATGCTACTACAAGGCTGCTCTGAAAAGACTTTCCTCATCAAACCTAGCCAAGCACATTGGAGCTGAGGTGAACAGAGGCATTTTGAGACCTGAAAGTAAAATCCCATTTTGGTATGTGAAGATAATACCAGAAAAAAACCAGTTTGGGTTGGGTTAAGACTAGAAGAGGCCTGTTTTTCCAATTTTAGATAATATGCAGCCAAAGAGAACTGACTGATCATTATGATTAGAGTTCAGCCCAAGGTCTTGCAACATTTCCACCAGGATGAACAGCTTAAGCCAAAGCCTTGCAATAATAACGAAAATGAGATTTCATTGCAACAGCAAGCATACCTGAACGCTAGTCTAAAGTTAATCCAGATGCAAACGTTGTCTCTTTACCAAATGAAAATTAGCTTTCAACTGGCTCAGTACAACGTGGCTTCCCTGGGCTGCAGAAATACGCCGAAATCACAAAAAGCCCTGGAAAAGGGAACTGGAGAAAGCCCTCAGTTCCAAGAAGCTTCCAGACACCTAGAAACTTGCTGTTTTTCAAAACAAGCCAAATACAGCTGGATGAATCATGTGAAACCTATTCTGGTGAGCAGCCAGGACACCAAGTGCTTCACAAGCTTCTGAAGTTACCAAAATGTTCTCTTACAATCAACCATCCCCAAAACAGTTGGGACTAGAATGAAACGAGATTGATCTAAATCCTGCAGTTTCTATTAGAATGAAATGAGATTGATCTGAGTGCTGCAGGCCACAAAACCTTTTGACACATGCTTTGGTCAGGGTCAAGACAAGACATCAACAGAAGCAGAGGGAGCATATATTTACAGTAATATTTCTATTAACATTAAATATACATTAAAATAATTTTTTTTTTTAAATTACATGTTGCAAACATCCCTCCCTTGCCATTTCAAAGGATCCTTCAGAAACCTCTCCCCCCAGTGGAAACCAGCGTTCCATCTTTGTGTTTTCTGAATATCAATCTTCAGTAAAGACCAGGTTTTCCCTAGAACTTCTAATTAGCACATACACAAAAAAATTAGTCCTTTTCCTTGGATGGGGAGAAAGAGAGACAAACATCACTGCTTTAGTTCACCATTCAAATTGTTTCCCTCTCCAACACTTGCATGTAGCTTTGCACTGCAAAAGCTCTGTCATTTCCAAGTCCAAGAGTTATCATAATAAGCTGAATAGAGCTGGAAGCAACATAAAACTAATGAAGAATTGCATTTGCAACTGGACTTTGCAGGGAGAACAACAAAAGCCTTGCGAAAGGTAACCACTGGAACAACTTCTTAGTTTTCTAGGCAGATCCCAGATGGAAGCACAGAATGGTTTGGGTTGGAAGGGACCTTTAAAGATAATTGTGATTCAGTCTGTTAAACCATACAAACCACTCTGGCAAAACATATTCCTTCAGAACAGCCCAAAATACCTCCTCTGTCTATGCACATTAATACTAATTGTAACTGAAAAAGTCCATTCATGTCCTCAAGTGCTCCAAGTCCTACAAGTGTGTTGCTACAAACTACATTTAAAAACACATGATATTGACACGTCAGAGACATTCCCCTACAAGCCAATATGTGAAAGTACTGTTACTGACGTTTCACACTTGCTACCAAAGAGTGGTCTGGCACTCCAGATCACAGCAATCAGTCCTCCTGCCCCAAACAAACCTCTGCTGCTTCCAAAACCTGCACTCCTTTGGCCATGTTTCCCTTTCCACTCCTCTTTCAGTCTTCTCTCATCTACACACTGCACAGAACCCAGGGAGGCAAACTGCAACTTAATTCTCTCTTACGTGCCATTTCAGGATGGAACCAAAATGAACCAATACACTTTCTATAATCCTTCCTCCTTACAACTCTTTTTCCTTTGTATATCGATTGCTGAGGTGCACACACAGTTTTAGGACAAGTATTACTCTTCCCAGAACAAAAAATGTTTAACATGTCACCACTTACATAAAAAAGTCAAAATATAAGATAAAATTAAAACTCTAATCATATTAAAATGTAAAATTGGAAGTACTCTGGGAGATGCCTGGGAGGAGTCTTGAGTGGAACCTGGAGGAGACAGTTTTCTTCAAAAGAGGAAAACTCTTAGGTAGTTTCTTTGGAAAAGTCTGGGGCTGAAACCTGGGATTTCAGGTCACGAGAAGAATTCGAAGAACCCTGGGAGATGGCAGGAAGAACTCTCAAGTGAGTCTTGGAAGCGAGATCTGCTATTTAAACAGCAAACACATCTCAGGTATCTTCTCTGCAGGAGTCCAGGGCTGCTGCCTGGGATCTCAGGTGTCTCAAGTAAAGGTGGAAACTGAAGGAGATGCCTGGGAGGAGTCTCAGGAGGATTTTGGAGGAGACAGATTCCTCCAAAAGAGAAGAATCCTCTCGGTTAATATTTGAATTATATTAAAATTTATCTAGACATTCAACCAAAATTCTACACTTCTAAGCTACATGCATACATAAAACTTATATATCTATCTTCTTAACACAATGGCTTTGCCTGCCCCTATACTGAGAAGACAGCCACAGATTCTTTTGTATTGCTGACCCTTTTCTCACACTACTACTACTGCACCACTATTAACACTCCTCCCTCAGGAGCAGCTTCTAACTGGCAAGACACAGCCACCATTAAAAAGTTACTTTTAATTCCCAAAACAAGTGGCAGCAGGTAAAAACAGACATTGAAAATTGCAGGTCCAAGGTTGGTTTCCCCAGTAAAGTTTAAAAATAGACTGTTTTTAGTAATCAACAAAATACAAGCAGCAACCTGCTTAAGACAAATTTATACTACAGGAAAAAATATTGCTGTACCATCAGTTGATAAAAATATATCACCATATATGTTATTTCATTCCAGTCATGTTGAGTAGCAATGAAATCTCAACTCAGCAGCCAAAGCAAACACATTGAGTAGCTCATTTCTTATACGCAGAAATTTCACTGGTATTTTTATTTGCAATACTGGTGCTAATTTGCTCTTTCAAACAGAAGAAGGCTCAACAGTCTCCCATCCACAGAACACCATGCTGATCAGAAAATGTGCTAATTGCCTCCTATTTCACCTATCTCACCACTTTCTGGAGGATCCCTGCAAGCACTTTAATAAGACAGACAAATCCTAGATCTGAACTTCTCTAACAGAAGGTTCTCTAGCATCAGATATTTAATACAGTTATTTTAAAAATTGAAGTCATGAAGGACACACAAAGATCCTATTCATTTTGCCAAGCAGAACTATAGTAAGAGTAAAAAAGGTTCTTCATTCACAATAAAACAAAAAGCCCAACAGAAGGTGAAGGTATTTAGCTATAACTGGCAGAGGGAGATTCATATACAAATAGGTAAGTGAGCTGAGACAGTATCTGTTATACCAGCTAAGAAAAACAAACCGAATCAATTTACAAGTTAAACTGAAGTTGAAAAAGAGCAGAGATACACTTCAAAAATCCTTATGAAATGTTAGAGAGCACCTTCTGGTGATGCTTCCTGGGCATGGAAAGGAAGACAAATTAAAATAGGGGAAACACAACATATGGGATGCACTGAGTGCAGCGAAACAGGAACAACCTGGAAAACCCCTGAAAGTTTAGGATGAGCTCTGAGCTGCCTGTGGACATGATCTCTCACACAGCACCTATATACCCTATACCTCATTCATCCAACTGCCTCTGTATGAAGAGGCCACTGATTTATACCACATGCCTCCAAAAAGTCCTCCACCCTCATTCTAAGATCATTTTGACTCTGAATTAATGACCTTACTGTTTTTCTCCCATATCTCTGGATGGTGGGACTCAATCTCCAGGCTTTAGTTCTTACCACCCCTCTCTGCAATGAGAGATTCCTGTTTTTTTCAAGAATTCCACCTTATGAAGGCACATACACATCCTGATGCTTCCCAAGCTCTTCTCTGACCAAGTTAGCTTGCTAAGCCTCTCATAGTGTTATTGTTAATTCTAAAGCAAAAAAATCTCCCATGTTTCTCTAGTGATCCATTTTTCAATAGTCTGTAACTATTTTCTGAAGTATGGAAGTACAACACCAGAATAGTACACAGTGTGTCAGCACCACTCTTGCCATACAGGGAAGGATAACCAGCTCCAATACTCAAGCCCCTTTATCTCATTTTCAAGCTCAAGACTGAATTACCCTTTTTCACTGCAGGACGGTAGTTAGGAGGTCATGATTTCCTTGTCCAGTAGCCCTTCCAGCCCTCCCAATTCTTTTTGGGTCTGGCTCAGCCTGTGTTAAAGAGCAATTAAAGTTGCTCTTCTCAGTTGGTTGCTACTCATCCTTATCTACTGGCCTAATAAAAACAAGAGGATTGGACAAAGATGTCAGTAATTTGTCAGTAGATCACAAAAAAGCAACAGTATGCATGAAGAGCAAAATAAGAGCAGATTCAAATGCTGATATTTAAAAAAAAAATCAAAGCAAAAACATACTGTTGACTTTTCAATGATGCTTTTCTGAATTTTTTCAGCTTTTTCCATTAAGTGTTTAAAGTGGCTGTTAATTTCTGGGATTTTCTGACTATTTTTTTTTAGGTGATAATATATGAAAATATCCCACATTGCAGAGCATCTGAGTACCTGCATCTGGACTTGTTTTGACAGATGCACCACACTTTTTTATGGAACAGTGTATCAGAAATCATAACTATAAAACAATGCACACACCTAATCTTTACTTGTCTAGAGGAACCTGGGATAGTGAAAAGTGTCCCTGCCCATGCAGGGGTTTGGAACCAGAGGGGCTTTAAGGTCCCTTCCAACCCAAACCATTCTGTGGTTCTGAAGATACAGCGAACTGTTGTGGTGAGCAGCCATTACCTTGTCACATCACACACTATCAGCCCCCAATATTACACATGACCATTCCTTCGCAGGATCCATGCAAAATGACTCAGCCCTTGCCTACATAATCTGCAGCAGACGATACAGGGGTTCAGTCTTGAATCAATTCAGCATCAACCATCTCACCCCAGTTTGCCAACAGTGGCGTCTATCAACTCCGATTTTAGCAATACATCTGCTAGAACTTGGACTGAAACCAAACTCACTCCATATCTGCCATCAAAACAGGCAAGGGATCTAATTACCTGGCAAGATTTCAAATATTAAAATGGAAAGGGTTCTCTATTCTGTTACCAATTCCCCTAGACAGCCATTATCTTATTAAAGGAATGCTTTTTAATAAGTAAGATTTGTTAAAGTGGTTTGTGACATTACTAAAGTGGGGAGCATAAGCTAATTTATAACCTACAAAAACCATACCAGGTGTCTGTTATATTGGCCATTAACCACAATCCTATTTAAGCGGCTAAAAAGGCACTACAGTTGTAGTTCTATAAAATCTGTGAGCTGCTCCTTGAGGAGTTTCAGTCTTAGGTCAACCTTTTAAGACATTTGGCATGCTAGTCCAGTTACAGCTCATTTTGTTAACTATTACTCCTGAAAGCATAGAGTAAGCTTGTGCAACTTTTTGGCCTGAGTATCTGAAAGAGATATATAAAATAATGAATAGAATGATATCTGCTACCAGTTTCTCTACACCATGATCAGAAGTGAGCAGGTTTCACCTGGGTCATGACAGTGGCACAGAGAAAGAGGAAATCCAAGATGGTCTGGTAGCTTTACCAGTACCACCCTTGACTGCAGTGACATGTCTAGCACCACACTTGTGAGATGATGTAACAAAAATAAGTGAGCTAGAACTGGTGAATGAGCGATCCAGAACCTACTGCTCCCACTGCAGAACAGAGACCACTGGCAGCTGGTGACACCCAAGCTTGCAGGGCCAATCCTTCATGATGAGAATAAGGCAGGCAGAGCACCACTCACCAGATTTTCTATGTCTGTCCGTGCCAACACGTAGGTCCGCACGTTGCTGTTCTGGTGCAGAAGCATGTATAAGAGAAGAGTGGCTTGATCAGATTTCTGCTGCTCACACAAAGCTGTGTATAAACTGTTAAAGTTAATCTGGAAAGCATGTGGATTTGACGATGAAAAAGCAGTGTTATCTGAAATAAAGAAATAAAAGAAAATCTTTAACAAATACATTTATCATTCAGTTATTTGTTAACTTTATAAAATCTCTGGGGGAAATATTTAATACACCACAGTAAGGAGGAAAAAAAAATCACACATGACTCTTATCACCAATAGTCATAAACCATAATAGGGTCTCACAAAGCTTCAGTTGTGCCAAAAAGCTGAGGTTGTCCTCCCATACGAGCTTAAGTAAGATCCCTGTACCTGCACAAAACATTCACCTTTTTTCATAAAGCAATTTTGTCCTTCCATATGGCTTCCACTGCTAAGAAGGAATGTGATCCCAGGAGCTGCTGGAAGGAGGGCAGCCACAAGATCTTCTCTGGAACCAATATATCAACGATACACTTCCAAGGCCTGCACCTTAAATTTGCAGGTTTAGTTCTCTGGCATTAAGGTGGAGTATCCCTCCCATCTATTACTCCCATCTCTCCCTTTCTTGGCATGAAGGGCAGATGTGCATAGGTCAAGATTATCATGATATCTTAGTGAAACACAGGTGTCGGGACTGTGGAGGTGTGTGGTGGGGAATTTTGTGGGTTAAGTGATGTAGTACATCCCATCATACTGTCTGACATCCCTCAAAGTAACAGCAGTTTGTTCATAATCACAATATACTCTGTGCCAGAGTTGGAAGAGAAAATAAAACACATTTCCGTTCACAGAACTTTTACCAGTTTCAATAAAAACATCCTGCACAGACTTCTAAGGTCTAGAAATTCCCCACGGAAACAGAAAAGGTTAGTACTTAAAGGGGGCTTTTGAAAAACATGGAGAGTGAGAGAATTTTTACACGGGCAGACAGTGATAGGACAAGGGGGAAGGGTTTTAAACTGAAACAGGAGACATTTATATGAGACATTAGGAAGAAATTCTTCCCTGTGAGGGTGATGAGGCCCTGGCACAGGGTGCCCAGAGCAGCTGTGGCTGCCCCTGGATCCCTGGCAGTGTCCAAGGCCAGGCTGGACAGGCCTTGGAGCACCTGGGACAGTGGAAAGTGTCCCTGCCCATGGCAGGAGAGTCGTAACTGGGTGATCTTGAAAGTCCCTTACAACCCAAACCACACTGTGGTTCTACGATTTTTAGCCCATAGTCTTATTGAAGTTTGCTAAGTAGCTTTCTGCACAGAAGAGCATGGCAGTCATCACTTATTTTGAACGCCATTTCCACCCACTTTGGATGGAAAATTGCTTGGAAGTGCTGCAGGAGCCCTGCAGGAGCCCTGGCTGCCACTGGTTTTGTGGGGCCCAGCAGACAGTGTGCCGGGAGCCACCGCTCCCCTTGGCCAGGACGAGGTGGGACAGCTCCAGCCATGGAGCAGGAGGCAGCAGGAGGCCCTGGAGCAAACAGGGCTCCTCCCTGCAGGGTTTGGGAGCCGCGCAGAGACGCAGCCCGCGGCAGTGGGAACCCTGCCTGTCCAAAACCACGCGCCCACGGGCGCAGGAGAGACTCCAACCTGCTTCTTCTCAACCACTGACCACGACTGTGGAACAGCTGGTTTAAAACCTCCCTGCTTCAGGAACAAATTTTCCTTCAGGAGGGAAAACCTGGACGTAGACAGCAAAGTCAGAACAATTCAGCCCTTGGTGCCACAGGTCGTTTGCTGAGAAGCACCCGTTGACTTTGCAGCTTCACTTCGGTGGATGTTTAAGCTGTGCCACTGGGATTTACAGCATTTCACTATCAGTTTTATTAAAGGCTACTAAAAAGCCCAGAAAAATAAAAATCTAAACAGATTTAAAGAAACTTACCAGCAACAGCAGCACATCCTGTATTATTCTGCAGAACATTAAACTTACCAACAGAAAAATTAAACTATTCTAGACCATGTAGGAAAAAAAAAACTATCCTGAATTCTTCTAGTTTTGTCCCAATTAAATTATAGAAATTACTTTTTAAAAAATGCCGGTTTTCCTTTTATAGTATATATTATGACAGCAACCAGCCTCTTTTTTTTTGCATTACTTTCCTCTTATGAACCCCTTAGAATGTTCACAGAAATCAAATTTAAGCTCAATTATGAGTACTGCTAGTGGGACCAAGTTTCTGGGAAACAATAAGTCATTCTATCAACATACACATGCAGAGAAAATACAGCTTTTCATGCTACATTTGACACAAAATAAGTTCTTTTAAAATTTTATATTGATGTATGTATAGCATGATTTAATCAAATACATTACTGGCTACCGATGGCATGAAACAAAGTCAACCAAAATGAAACATTAAAGGAAGCTTGCAGTTTAAAGACAGAACAAAACAAAAACTTTATCAACAATTTGATCTCAACCACCTGTAAATGGTATCCAATAAATCAAAGAAGCATGTTTGGATTCAGAATTCTTCTTATGAGAACAATCCTCCACCCTCACAACCTAATAAATTTTCCTAGGTAATGGTGAATTAATTTAGAGCTCAACCTGGTTAAAACTTAATGGATAAAGGAACACAAAAACTCCCCAGAAGAAAGTGCATAACTCAGGATATTGCTGTGGCTTCACAGGTTGTCACACAGCTCCTGAGTTCTCTGCACGCTGCCAACCTGCACAAAGCCAATGAAAGGTAAAACCACATGGCTCAGACTCAAGAGATTTAAGCATGGATAAAGTACACATGGAAAATGGTGGAGTGCCCATCCCAGGAGGGATTTAAAGGCTGTGTTAATGGGGCACCTGGGGACATGGGGTAGTGGTGGCCTTGGCTGTGCTGGGGAAATAGTTGGTGTTGCAGGGCTTTTCCAACCTGAATGATCCTGTGATTCTGTGAAAAGCACGGGCTGCATGCTGAGCTATCTAGGTAACCCAAGCTGTGTTAGGGCATTCCCATCTCCCAAACAAAACCCTCTGCCAGTCAGTGCCACACAGCACCTGCACCTACCTTACACACAGACTGGAACCTGCCTTCTCAAAATCCAGACAAGCACCAAAACAACTCTGAAACCTCCCATACAAACAATACTCATGGAAGTGTTTATGTTAAACATTTTTTTTTTCTTACTTTTGAAATACAAGAATACAGTAAGAAAACCCAGGCAGCAATTTAATTATTTACCTTCTCTCTAAGGATCATGACTCCAGGATAAAAAGTGCTACAAATTTTTAGGGGACTCCTGAAGACTCTTGGATAACCAATCTACTTATGAGTCAGTTTTACTTCTGTTTTACAAAATTATACAGTCGAAGGATTATCAAGGTTGGAAGAAACCTTTAAGAACTTCTAGCCCAGCTGTAAACTGGACCAGGATTATGAAGCTTTCTAGTATTTCTCAAGTCAGAAGGACAAAGTGTACACCCTCTGTCCCCACCATTAAGTTCCAGCACCTGAGGAACTCCATCTCAAAACTCCCAGATGAAAACATGCTATTACTGCTCTTCCATGGGCTTGCTGGAAGGACAACAAATCTTGGAAAGAGAACCGCTAAATAATCACAGCAACTTAAAACTCCGTTTCATCAGTTCAGGCTCAGAAGTAAGAACAGATACAGACCTTGTGTGTTCTTGAAGGACATGATAGCTTGCCTGTAGGGGTTTGGGGTGTCTGGAGCATCAGTCAGGTTGGCCAGGACCAGCAGCAGCAGCAGGCTCTGGCTGGCCAGGGGGGAGCACTGCTCCATCTGTGCCGACACTTTGCTGCCCACCCCGCCCAGCGTGAACACCGTCCACAGGCCAGCTGCAGAGAAAAAACAACAAACAACAGCTCTGGTCATCTTTTAATAAACAAGGCTTCTTTAGAGGGAAGGTTTAGATTAGATATTGGAGCAAAATTCTTCCCTGTGAGGGTGGGCAGGCCCTGGCACAGGGTGCCCAGAGCAGCTGTGGCTGCCCCTGGATCCCTGGCAGTGCCCAAGGCCAGGCTGGACACTGGGGCTTGGAGCAGCCTGGGACAGTGGAAGGTGTCCCTGCCATGGCAGGGGTGGCACTGGATGAGCTTTAAAGTCCCTTCCAGCCAAACTATTCTCTGATTCCACAACTGTACATTGTGCATGTACAGCTCCAGTAGTAAGGCATAACGTATAAAGCCAAAGTAATGTCCACAAAGGCTGCTTGAAAAAACTCTCATTATCACACTGCTTAAATTTTGATGTTTGAGTCTCAAATGCAGAGTCATTTTCATACTTACAGCACTAAAAAGAATTAACTCCAATACTAAACTACTGCATGTGAAATTCCTGTTCCTAATTGCAGGAGCATTGGTGAACCCAGATGACCAGCTACATGCCCAAATATTGATTAGAGGAGAAGGAGCATCAGAGGAGAATTAAAGGACTCCCCTCATCCCTGTCCAGCAAGTCCATTAGTCTGTATATCCTTGCCACTGCTCATGGGACTGTATTACAGCACTGAAAAAAACTAAGAAAAGCACCAAAACTGAAACAGAGACACTGCTGACTCAGCATTATTGGGGTACAAAGTCAGAGAAAAGGACATAACTTCTACATTTATCACTTCTGGGCTCTTGATACATTCATTCCAAGGGGATAAGAAGCAGCCCCTCCCAATCACACTGTATTAGATTCATCCCCAAATGCCTGCCTAGCAGTTCATTTTTTTGAGTGTATCTTGAAATTTTATATCAGAGACTGAGCATTTAATCAAGTTATTCATTTAACAGGTCAAAGCTTTGAGTTATACAGGGGAAAAAAAAAGTTGCTTCTACTTAAAAAAGGTAAATCCTTATTTCCTCTTTTAATTAATGCCTAAATCAAAAATTGATTACAACACACTTTCTTAAAGAAAGCAGAAAAACTAAGAAAGTTTCATTTCCAATCTTCTGGTCTGCAAGATTCAAGGTGTAAATGATAAAAACCTGTAAGCCATTTGAATGAAAAACATTAAAGTATAACCAATTAAAAGAATTTAACTTACTCTTAGGCCTACAAAATTTCAAGCCATCCAATGAATATTTTTCTTCAAACGTAAGATATGTACAGTCAGATTATGTAACAAACCAATGCTCCCTCATTAGGACAATTGCAGGGCAATTACTGCTATGTCATGGGCAAGGGAGCTAATGCCACTCAGTGTTAAGCAGCTTGAGAGAGTTCTTATAATAAAAAGCACTATAATTGCAGCCTTCTTAGCAAAAAATTCATGTTACATTAATAACCCTTTATCACTGTGTTTTTCATCCACTGTCCTTATCAGAATGAATGATGCTGACCATTAAGCTAGTTTTTAAGCTCACATGAATTAACCAGACAGGTAACATGCAAAGAAACTATTTTAAAAACCCGGACATAACTGTACATTTATCATTACATGTTAAATAAATTAAAATTCATCACATTTCCTTTCTTAAACTTTACTATAGTTCTCATTTTTCATTTTCCACCACCCCATCCTTCTGTGGTTGGCATCTGCCATTCCTACACCTTTCCTCAATAGTTAGGAAAAGAGGGATATGGCCAAAACACTGGTGATTAACCTGAATCCTCCACCAGGGAGAATGAGGTCACTATGTCCGAGGGAAATCTGCACATTAAAATGTGACCCAAGTAACCTCCTGAAGTTCTCTCATGTGTTGGCAAGTCCTCCAGAAAACCAATCCCATGTAACAGGTTCATAAAATTCCTTTCACTTGCAAAGGGCAGTGTCACATTAGGCACTAAGTATTGGCTGGTGCTCCCAACATCCTCAAGTTAAAAAAGTTTTAAAGGAAAATATTGTTTCTGATCATAAACATCAGATTAAAATGCTTAATAGGTAAAGAGCCTGGGAGGACAGAGAGACAGGCAGTTTCTAGCTGTATGTAGTAATATGTCCACAATACCTGAAATATGACTTTGTTAAACCTAATTTTATATTTATGCATATTTCAAAATTACAAAACTGTATTTAACTTCTTTAAAATGCAAAACAAAGTGACTTGTGCTGCACTCCCTTAGAAGCTTTCCTCACTATATTCTTTTCAGATCTGAAGTTAACAGGAAACTTAGAAGGATATACACAAATACGGTGTGGCCAGAATAGTATTTCAGATTCTGCCTCTTTGGAACATCACAAGGAAAAAAAAACCAAAACAGAATAAAAGGGAAAAAAATCCCATATTTAAAAGAGATGAAGGCCAGGTTGGACAGGGCTTAGAGCACCCTGGGATAGTGGAAGGTGTCCCTGCCCATGGCAGGGGGTGGAATGAGATGAGCTTTGAGGTCCCTTCCAACCCAAACCATCCTAGGATTCCATGATTCTATCAAAATTCCTGTTTAAGCCAACCAGATAGGCACAGATGGCTGCAACAGTACTAGTTCTGCCTGGCATCATTACAGGCATGAAGAAAAATTTGCCTAAATGCTTCAACATATAGACATTTCACATTGAGATTTTTTTATTTTACTTCTATCCTCTTGTCATTTTTTTATGTATCACTAAAGAAAGACAAATTCCAGACATTTTTGTAAAGCTTTCTACGTCTCTGGAAGGTGGCAGAGGAAAGCTAGGGTTCTCAAAACTAAACCACTAAACTGTGAAAAAGGAGGGAAGGGTAGATTACCTGAAACAGCACCATGAGGCAAACTGCTTCTGAAGATTTCTAAAGTCTTGAAAAGGCTCTAGAATATCAAATACTACCTTTCTGGTCCTAATTATAAGCCTGATTAAGTCAATAATCCATAATCCTAAAACAGTCTCTTCAATGTTGTTGTGGATTAACACCACACAGCCAATAATTCTCTCCTTTCTGGTGAGATGGGGGAGCAAACAGAGAAAAGGCAAAACTCGTGGGTTGAGATTAATAGGACCGAAAAAGAGGGGAAAATGATGATGATGATGCTGATAATAATGATGATAAAAGAATACAGAGAGGAAGTGATGCACAATGGAGTTGCTCACCACCTGCTGCAGACCCTGACAGTGTCCACCCACCCCTGGCCAACACTCCCCAGTTTTATTGTTCAGCATAACAGAATATGGGATACTCCTTCAACCTGCTGGGTCAGCTGTCCTGGCTGTGTCCCCTCCCAGTTCCGTGTGCCTTAAGGAACCTTGACGCTCATCCCATTCCACCCCTGCCATGGGCAGGGACACCTTCCCCTGTCCCAGGCTGCTCCAAGCCCTGTCCAACCTGGTCTGGAACACTGCCAGGGATCCAGGGGCAGCCACAGCTGCTCTGGGCACCCTGTGCCAGTGTCTCACCTCCCTCACAGGGAGGAATTCCTTCCGAAATTATGAGAAGTTGACAAGTCCTTGATTCAATGCAAGCACAACTTAGCAACAACTACAACACAAGGGTGGTATCAACATTACCCAGCACTGCAACTCTATCCAAGCAGAAAATAAGACAAACATTTAGTATTTGGATCACTTATTTAATTTATACAATTTACTGTTTTCTGCAGAATACTTTTAATTGCATTTCTCTAATATTTTTCCATCATTTCTGTGTCCAGCTCTGGGCTCCCCAGTACCAGAAGGACACGGAGCTCCTGGAGCTGGTCCAGTGGAGGGACCATACGCTGGAGAGCCTGGAGCATCTCCCTGCCCAGGAAGGGCTNGGAGAGCCTGGAGCATCTCTCTGCCCAGGAAGGGGCGGAGAGGCTGGGGCTGCTGAGCCTGGAGAGGGGACACAGCTGAGAGGGGCCCTCAGCCCTGGGTGTCCCTGGCTGCAGGGAGGGCTCAGGGCAGGGCCGGGCTCTGCTCCGGGGCCCAGCAGTGGCACCAGAGGAACGGGCAGGGCCTGAGCCCAGCGATTCCCTGCACAGGAGGCAGAACTCCTGCCCTGGGCAGGGCCCGGCCCGAGCAGATTGTGCAGAGCAGGTAGGGAGCCTCCTCCCCGGGGATACTCCAGAGCCCTCTGGACACAACCCCGTGCCCTGTGCTCTGGGATGGCCCTGTGGGATCAGGGAGGTGGCGTCAGATGTCCCACTGAGGGCCCTTCCAGCCTCACCAGCTCTGGGATTCACTGATACAGCTTTATTTCTTGACTCAGTCCCACGTGGAGCCACATTGCTAGAAGTTTTGTCAATTACAGTAATGCAGAATTCTGCCAATTATTTCTGGGAAATACTCAAATACTTTGACAGTGAACTGACTGCTTTTACCTTTAAAACCAAATGAACAGATTCATTTTTGCCCTTCTCTTCCACCAAACTAGCCACCGCAGATTTCTTTCCCCTGTTCATACAACTCTATGTAAGGCAGAGCAAGAAAAGCAGATCATAAGAGCAAAGTATTTTGCAACAGAGAAGCCGAGATCTTCTGTAAGATGGCTGGAAACACAGTTTACAGCCATGAAAACAAACCCAGGACTTTAATCTAGTTTGACAGTCTGTGAAACAACACTTAATGGCAAAATGAAGTTATGACACAGTCATCAAAATAGAACTTTCTTTCACCTGAGTGTTATTTGATGTAAACATAGCTCTGCAGAAATCTCAGCCTAATGCCTGGTCTCTGTTACACAATGAGATACAAATAAGGTTCATGTTTGTACCTACTTTGAGGAAAGTTTAAACGCACTTATTTATAGTTTCACAAGACTAAGAAGAATTTTAAGAGTTTGATTTTGAAGACATTTTGAAACCAAGAGTGCAGAAGGTACTCTAAAAACTCATTACACTCATATAAACCATTGCAACTTATAACCAACAACTTCTAACACTGTCTACCATTACTTTAAGTCAGCAGATTAATGGACTGTGAATTATAATTGATTTTTGAGCTCTCCTGGATTAGTTATTAAACTAGTTGTAATTCTTCTGCAAAACATGTATTATTCACCTTTCAACCTTCAGTGTCAAGCCTCGGAAGACAAACTCTCTGACTTCTCACGCTGGACAGAGCATTAAATTAATGCTGAGGAAATTGGAGATACTTATTTCCAAGTTTCTTTCTAGGAAATTAATATTGTTTGGGTTTTTTTTAATCTAATAGTAGCTGAAAAATTCAATTAAAGTAATCACTGAACTTCAAGCTTTCCTTTGAACATCCTTCATTGCATTTAAATATAGGCATTAAATTGCAATTAATACTGGCAAAGCCTTTTTGATGATGCTGCTGTCTCTCCTCACTGGAGCTTAGTAAGAGGGCAGATCCTTCCCCCATTCCCCATCACATAACCCGTGTCCTCTCAAACATATTTAGCATCCTCCCAATGAGTTTTTTATTGCTTTTGAAATTACTTTGCCAAGGGCACCAACTTGAGATGCAGCCCCAGGCTGCTTTTGAGACTGAATAGGACAAAATAAGAGTTTTGACAATAATACAATGACAAAAATAAGACAAGAAGATCTTCAGAAGGCCTCTTGATTTCCCCCTGTCATTTTGACATTTACAAAATGACAATCCTGCTCCCTTATTGCAAAAATGGAAAGAATACAAATAGATGAGGTTAGAGAAGTTGGCAAAACCAGTGTTAAATATCAGAAAGAAAACCCAACCACAACAAAAAAAGCCCCAAACAGAAAAAAATCTAACTTAGGGTTAGTAATACATCCAGGTCAAGTCCTAGCTCCACATTCTGCTTTCCTATTTCTGAAACTTTTAGCATCCAGAAGATTGTTCAATGCTGCAACAGCATCTCAGGCATCACTAAATACAGATCAGGAAGAACTAAAGCAAAAGTGATTTTCACTGCATCTAATTGATACCATCATGTACTTCCTCCACCAAACCCAGTAAATAATATATTATTAAAAAACATTACAATTACTGTTTAATTCTTATTACACTCAAGCAGCAGCACTGGGAACTTGAGTGTTGTTTTTTTTGTTTAATGCTTATTATGTGTGTCACATTTCTTAAGTCAATTCAATGGTTCTCACACTGTGGTCTGAGGAACACTTTCTGGTGGCCCATGGAGAGCTGGCAGTTCACGTTGTGCTGGCTCTTGTCCTTGTTTCCAGCTGCTACATTGTGTTAGAAGAAAGCTAAAAATACATAAATACTTTCCTACGATTACTTTTCCATGCAAGCAATTTCTCAAGTTGCCAAGGGGATGTTATGTGATAATGAATGGGAGAGGAAAAAGAGGTCCATGGAATCATGAACGGGGATCAGTGAGGCAACTGCTGTATGAGGGGCATTTTATACCTTATAAAGCACATCTTCAACAGCTCAGATCTTTAGTTAAGAAACTTAAACTGCAAACTGTGAGGAACACAGGGTAGACAAAAAGCAGAGGGAAGTCTTATTACAGATTTGGGAGGATTCATTACAGAAAGAAACTAGTAAAGCTGAAGTATAGGAAATATGGAATCATTTTTACGTGGTTTATGAACCTGCATATTAAATATTCCATTCTCGAGCAACATTAAACTCATCTGTAGCATAAACACACTGACTTACACACAAACTACAACCCCTGATTGAAAAAGTCAACCTGGTGAATATAGACTTTTTAAGCAGGGAAATTATAAAACCCAGAAGCACAAAACTGGCTGTGCTACATACTACAGTAACTTTTTGTTTACAGTCACTTTTTAATTGCAGTAACTTTTTCAACTGACACATGTTCTCATAAATGATAGGTTTTTGCAACACTTCACCTGGCCTGGTAATACAAATAGCAAAAGTAACAATTTTTTTATTTTCAGCAGTGTTTTTCATGCTCTTCATTGTCCAGCATTGGACTTACCCAAGAATTAACCCAAACTAGCTTGAGACATAGGAGAAGTTTTACAAACAGCTCTAAATGAATAGTTTCTGGACATCACATAGTCTAGCAAAATTAATTCGTATTTTAAATACTGGTAGGCTAGCTGCTCTCTGTCATCAGCAGGCTGCAGCAAGAATTCATACATGGGAGACACTGAATTTAAAAGCATTTTGAGACAACACCTATGTACCAGTCCATCTTGACTTTGTTTCTTGTCTGAAATACAGGAATGGAATATGATGTGTATCAGAATAAATGTGCAATCACTTGGAACTGCATATTCAGGCTTAAAATCCCATTGAACTACCACTTAGTCCTAAGTGCAAGGTCAAAATCACACAGTTTACAGAGATGATTGCCATGGGCTTTATTTCAGGTGCTGTGTTGTATTTCAGCTGCTTTTACTACTATATTTTAAGTATTTAATTTCTAAATACTACAGGAAAGTGACTGAAATGCTATAGAAAGATTAAGTGCATGTTTCAGATTACTTCTTTAAACGTTAAAAAGAATTATAGAAGTGATTTAAAAACCAAGTTATTTTCTTCTCAACAAATCACTGCAACAGAACAACTGCTCTATATTTCACAGATTTCAACTGGCTCATTGAAATACATGACTGAGTATGACTTAATTGTTTGAGGGTTTTCACACCTAATAACACTATTGTGTAAAGGAGACCAGTATTTCATCCCCCTTGCCAAGAACAGCAGAAGGTAGTTGTTTCTGTGAAGCCAAGCTCTGCAGCACCAGCTCCCTGCCTGCCCCACTGCTGGTCACAGCCTCTCCAGGAGCAGCCGAGCTCCTGTCTCTGTGTATCCACACATCTAAAATACATCCCAGGCACTCCATTTTGTGATGTCCCCATTGCTCCCAGGGCTGCAGCAGGACAGGAAGCCCCAGGGAATGGCTGGGGTGCAGGAGCCACTGGGGAAAAGACAGCCCAGGAAATCTCTACATAAACCCTCCAAAGCCAGAGAAGCACTGATGAGTCTGAAGTGGCCGGGGCTCTGATGTCATTAACACATTCTGGAAGCCGTTTTTTTAGGAAATGAATCATGGAAGCAAGTGAAATGCAAAGATGTATTAGGTAACTGTGTCCATCCGCTATCCATGCAGGAGTGTTCCCTCCAGTACAGCTTGTTATTCTATCCAGTCTAATTTTAAGGGACTAGTAATGGAGCTTGAACCACATCCTTTGGGAAGAGTGTTCCATAATCTAATAAACCTCAATGTTAAGACTTTTTTTCATAATATTCAGCTAAGCATTACTTTGTTCAGCTTCATCTACTTACTCCTTTAAGTGGTTCTATGTAATACCATAAAACATTTCTGCCCCAGTTCAGTGTTTACAGCCCTTAAATAAAAGGCACAGTCAGGTCTCCTTTGTTGCCCAGCCAAATTACATACACACATTTTTCTTTCCTTTCTTTTAAAGTCTTTTCCAGTTTGCTTCCTGCAATTAATCCCAGCTCCAATACTTTGCACGACCTTTCAAATGTCATGGAACTGAGAAAGATTGCAAACACTAAATTGCATAGATTGATAAATAAGCATATCCCTCATTTCACTGTGAAAACAGTGTTTATTTCATTTTAAACTATTCATCTTCCATTTTATCACTAGATCTCAGGAGATCTTTACTATGACATCTGAAATGATCCAAACTTTCCTCAGGGCAGGAACCCCATCTATTGCATTATAACTCCTTTCCTTGTTTTGAACTCTAAAATAAGGAGACAATCATCTTCTCCCAAGACCATGAAGTTCAGCTGCAGACTTGCATCCTCCTGAAAGCTTTTGACACCACAGAGGTATCAGAAATGTATAAAGATACCCACAAAAAAGTATTCAATCTGAAAAACTACAAAACATTCAAAAACAAAGTCAATACCTGCAAACTCAGTGAAATCATATTACCTATAACTATATACATTATTTACAGTTGGACTTGATGATCTTCGAGGTCTTTCCCAACCTTAACGATTCCATGAGTGTATGATAAATCTAACATTTCCAGATGGGGTCTACCTCTCTTACTTGCCCAGAGATGCTGAAGCACAGAATAGCTTTGTTAGCTGGAAATCCCTGATGACATTTTTATTATATGTAATTGGAGTATGAGTAGTAGACATACGCAGAGACAGACACCTTGAAGAATTAAGTAAAGCAAATTACATAATACACTCCTGAAACAAAAGGCCAAATAAGGCTGGGAATAACTCTAATAAACCATTAATTCACTTTTAGAAATATATTAAAAATATCTATAGTAAGGGAACATCTTAAACAAGGAATCTCCACATTTTTATTAGCCCAACTCCTGGCCTGTTGCTGGCAACACCTATTTATACTCTTTTGGACACAAGTGATACAATTTCTGAGATGGAACAATATTCCTCCTGCACATTTGAAGACAGTCCAGTATAACTGAAGCTGCAAATGTGACCACAATATCAAGAAAAAATAAATAAAGGTTTTATGGTATTATACAAGAGCACGATACCACAATATTATGACTACTTGGAACCTGGGAAACTAAGGGCAAGCTTGAAGAGGGTGAGAGAGAGGAAAACGAATGAGAAATGTGGGAAAAACTGCAAATCCACCCAGTGTTGGATTTAATTTTAGAGGAACTGTCTGACTCAATCATCTATCAGCCTTGGAACAGCAAACCTCATGCCAACAGCAAGTTCACATAGTGAGACATTAAAAGTTGTTGGATGGTGGGGTTTGGGGGCTTTTTTTGGTTTGGGTTACTTTGGTGGGATTTTGAGGAGAGGAGGTTAGTTCTTGGAGGGGTTTTGTTCAGGCTTTTATTTTTAAATTATTATTTATTTAATTATTTTTGTTATTAATAGAAAACTCCTCTGGCTTTTCCCCAGGGTACCATCCTGGTACTTTATTGTTCTTGTCAGAATGCAAGGGAACACAGTGAATGTGTATAATTCAACCAATAGCGGAACTTCCAGTAACATTTTCTGTTGACTCTATCAGGCAAAATATGAGGCAGAAACAAACATAGAAACATGTTACAAAATAACCATCTCGGCAGTATTATTTTTAAATAGTGCTAATGAGGGTATTGATATTAACTAATGCTTTTGATGTAAGACCCTTAGGAGAACTTCATCCCCACACAGAGGAGGGAAGGGGGAGGAAGAAATCCAGCAACCCATGAAAGAAGTGACCTGTAAAGTTGCTAGACAGGTCAAGACATCCAAAAAATTACTTTTCCAGAGCAGTTAGATTTTTATATCAGTTAGTGAGTTTAGCACACTGCTTCTGTTGGCTTGTTGTGACTGCAGGCATTCAATTCACCTGTTTCTTGAGACATGAGAGGAACAAGATCAAGTGGCTTTCTCTAAAACATTCTGCTTAACAGCGTAAAAAAAATACAATAAAACTGCAAAGAGGTAAGGAAGGCTTAAAGTTTTTTTGGACTCAACTGCCTAAACCACAAGATAATTTTCATATTTCTGTTTCCTTACTTGTTCAATGTATGCAGCTCAACTTTCATGGCAAAGATCACAACAAGACATATCCCAATTCCATGACAAGATATATTCCTTGCCGGTGGATGTGAGAGATCACTCTTGCCACAACTCAGAGGGTCAAACTGAGGTTGACATTCAAGTCTCCTATGAAGCCAGCCTGGGACAGCTGGGGCTGTTCCCCTGCACAAGAGAAGGCTCCAGGGAGAGCTCAGAGCCCCTGGCAGGGCCTGGAGGGGCTCCAGGAGAGCTGCAGAGGGACTGGGGACAAGGCCTGGAGGGACAGCACACAGGGAATGGCTTCCCAGTGCCAGAGGGCAGGGCTGGGTGGGATATGGGAAGGAATTCTTGGCTGCCCAGGCAGGTTTGGAGTCCCTGTCTCTGGAGGTGTCCCAGGAATGCCTGGACACAGCACTCAGTGCTCTGGGCTGGGTGACAAGGTGGGGATCGGGCACGGGCTCGACACAATGGCCTTGGAGGAGTTTTCCAACCTCAATGATTCTGTGATGTTGTCAAAAAAGTTACTTTCTCCAGCCTGTTGCTCACATGCCAGATAAGAGATCCCCACCTCCTCTTTCTTCTCCCATACAAAACTAAGGAATAGCTAGCACCCTCCTAGACCTAAGTTTCACTCTTCCAAACTTGTGAATCACCTCACCTCAGCACTGGTACCTGCAGCAATTCCAGCCAGCTTCTCTATCAGCCTTCAGGAGAGCATTCAAAAACAATTAAATAAAACTCCTAATACACGCACAGCTGAAAAACTAGGAATTACACAGCTTAGGAGTGCTCTGGCTGCCACCCATAATCCTGAGAAGATCTCACACTCCTTGGAGCCTGCCACCTCTCCGCAGTGCAATGGGCAGGTCATCTTTAACCCAGCATGTCTCTATTTTTCGTTTAAGTGGAAACATTTTGTTTGTGTGAGGTAACTTCTTCCTCTACACTACCTACTGCACCAAGGCAGAGTGAAACTCTGAGTGTTAATTTTCCTGCTTGAAACCTGGTCCACCAGCAAGTGGATGAAGCAGGGAAAGTCCCCCCTGGATCCTGCAACAGGCTCATGGACCTCACGAGGGCTGCTGCATCCCGAGCCTCGCTGGCACGACGCTCTGTGGAACACACTTCATGAAAACTCAACATTCAGACAATTTTGCTGCCAGTTTTTCAACAAGTTTCTGCTCAACGTATGCAAACGGCAAGTTTTGGGACCTTGTAACTTGGCCAGATTTAGTAAACTTTAAGAGGGACTGTAAATGGCACATCTCTATCCACAGCTTCACTCCCCTAAGCCCACCTTCCCAAATTTCAAGAGCCTGTTCCAAGGCATGAAGGCTCTAAAACTCCTCAATAAAACAGATGTAAGAATTCAGCATTGGTTAAGTAACATTTTTCCCTAACCTCATTCTCAGAAACAGAAGAACTGTTTTCAATTAAAGCAGTGCCAAAAAAAAAATTTAAAAAAAAATCAAAAAAAAAAAGGGCCTAAGGAAGATACTCAGCATGAAAAGTTTCATCACAAACAACTGAAGTCTGAAAAAACATTATGAGCAATTGAAAATTGGATTTCACTGCAGAAAGTGCTCTATAAGCGTATCTTGAGGCATCAACACCAGCTCCAGCCATACGAACAGTATTAAAACGGCAATTTTAATGACGAAGCGTTGGGGAAAGCAGCAGTGCTGAGGAATGAAGTCCTATCCCCAGAACAAGTGTGCCACAGGCAACACTTTCCATGATCTTGCCTAGCAGAAAATGCCCGCTCAGCTGCAGGTGCCCCGCGCCCCTGCTCGCGCTCCATGTGCCACTGCCGAGGCCGAGGAGCTGCTGAGTGCCAGCAGCTGCCCTCTGGCTGGGCACCGGCGGCAGCGGCGCCCGGCGGAGCGCGGCTCTGCCACGGGCACCAGGGCTGCCCCGGCCAGGCACGGCGCCGCCGCTCACCCCGCGCTCCCTGAAGCCCTCTCACCCACCCAACCTCCACTGAACCCTCTTTTCAGTCGATGGCCAGTGTGCAGGGGCTGGTGTAGGGAAAGGGTCTGGTTTGTCAAATTTACTGACTGCAAAAACAGAACACTATGGGGGGAGAAAAAGGCTGGCTAAGTATTACTGACTCTGCCTGCGTATTTTTTCCCAGCAAAAATTGATAGTTAACATTGAAATTGTATAGAAACACGTGCTAACATGTTGCGGTGTGCTATGGCAGGTTATTGGTTCACCCCATAACCAGCCACTGCCATCCCCTCCCATCCCCTGTATTTGGCTTCTCCCTTTGGAAAATTCTGTATTCCCCAATACCCCCACGGTATTCCTCCCCTCCCACAATGCTTCCCATTGGTCTGTACTCTTTCCTGCGAGAATTCAAACCCCGCATCCCTGCACCATTGGATGTTTTGTATTTTCCCCTCCCACTCTGTAAAAGATAAAACATCTGCGTAACGGCCCTTCGGGGCTTCTTCCCTTCGCTTCTCGGTGCAACCCTGGCACCCCAATAAACCTTCTACCCTGAGAAGCCCCTCCGCCTGCCTCCCTCCTTCTTATCCAGCGCGCCCGCACCACCGGTGGGTCTGGTGCACCTGAACTGGGACCCTCCCGCACCCGCGAGCAGCCTCCGCCGTCCTCTCCCGTCCGGGCGGGTGCCGGCACTGGCGAACACAGCTAGCCGGACAGCCAGTGTCGCGGCACTCACACTCATCAACTTCACTATTAAAGACTAAAATTACATATATAGTATGGAGAAGGTTTTCATTCCAAATACTGATTTGCCGATTTATGGAATGAATTACATAAAGATTTGAATTTATATGAAAAAATATATTTAGAGGCACTTTATTTTTTCTCTAGCATGCACATTCAGGTCCATAATGTTTCACCTTCAGTACGCAAAAGTGTTTTTACCACAGGGAAAGGGATTCCTCTGGGCTTTTCCTGTTCCTAAGCACTTTGCAATACTGCCAAGCCATAAAGGGAAAAGAAGTTTGCTCTCTGGGAGCACAGTCAGGAAATAGTGAGGACAAGCCATGCCTGCCTCTCTGCCGTCATCTACAACGGGGCTGTGCCCATGCCCTAGAAAGAGGAGTTAATGTAACTTTTTAATATAACAAACAAAGCAATTCTCATTCTGTATGAGATCAATCTAGGAGTTAAAAAAGCAAATTTGAGCAGCAGGACTGTCCTCGAGGGTGATACGTGGTACCACCACCTCTGGATTTCCATGCAGATCTCACTTGTGTGGAAGCTACTTGGCAATCCCAAGGTAGCCCAGGCAAGCCTCACGATGCAGACAAGCTTTGCAGGCCTCCAGCACCAGCAGCTGCCCCCTGTGCAGAGACATCCTTTTTAGGCTACCAGGTTTTGAGGAGATAATTCAAATATTGTAATATTTTTCATAAAAAATATTTCTGCTATTCCAAACGTTCACAGAATCACAGAATGTTTTGGGTAGAAAGGGACCTTCAAAATCATCTCATTCTAAACCCCTGCCTGCCACGGGCAGGGACACCTTCCACTGTCCCAGGCTGCTCCAAGCCCCAGTGTCCAGCCTGGCCTTGGGCACTGCCAGGGATCCAGGGGCAGCCACAGCTGCTCTGGGCACCCTGTGCCAGGGCCTGCCCACCCTCACAGACACCAATTCCTTCCCAATATCCCAGCCAGCCCTGCCCTCTGGCACTGGGAAGCCATTCCCTGTGTGCTGTCCCTCCACGCCTTGTCCCCAGTCCCTCTGCAGCTCTCCTGGAGCCCCTTCAGGCCCTGCCAGGGGCTCTGAGCTCTCCCTGGAGCCTTCTCTTCTCTAGGATGAAACTCACTCCACATTCCCACAACAATTACTCAGCAAACTTTATGGAAAATCACAAATACCACCAACTTGTTTGGCACAAGCTGACAGCAGGGCCTTGTGAGCAGGCCTTTTGCAAAACAATTACAATTAGCAAAATAAGAGAGTGAGAAACTCCTATATGCTATATCGACATCTTATAAAATCACCTGAAATGGTTTGGTAACTGGGAATCTTATGCACATTATCACATGCAAACAGCATGTTTTATTAACCTTGAAGCAAGGCCCAGCAGTTAAAACATGAGGATAAAGATCAGGACAGTGGAATTTTATTCCCAGCTGCAATGTCAACTGATTGTGTAATTTTAGCCAAGCTTCAAGCATGTTATTTCCTCTTTTCTCCCTATCTATAAAAATGAGAATTTTCTACTTTATAAGGGCCTTTACATCCTGATGCCCTTGGCCTGAATGTGCCTTGTTCCCGAGCTGACATCCCAGTTTCCTAAGAGATCTCTGACCCAATGAAGAGAGTCAGAGTAGATTATATACACATTGGGACTGATTACATACTCGTTGTGTATTTACATACAACTAGCTAATGATATAGATATATAGAACATATCCAATTATACAGATATAATTATATAGATATATAAAAAGACAGATCTTTGCTTGACAGATCCTCTCAGAATGACAATTGCTGAGAGAAGCAGTTCAATAAATATAAACTGAGGCTGAAATTAGAAGCCAGCAGTGAATTAGATGGATAAACCTGATGCCAAACTTGAAATTATGCAAGCCAAAACCGGTTTTTTCCTATGAATATTTCTATATTTTGTAGTATCTACATTTCTACGTATACATTTGCTTTAATGTATTTGTATATGTCATATTTGTATATGCTGTATATGCATGTTATAAAAGCTCTTCAAATTGTTTAAGTGGGAATCTTAAAAATTATCACATGCAAACAGCATAACTCATAACTATATGTTATATTGATATAATATATTCTAGATTTATGAAACAATTTATTCTCATATGTAACTTACATGTTTAATTTTTGTATCTAGATATTTTGATATCTAAATGGTATATTTTTGTATAAATACACTAAATATATAGATACAATACACTGGGTCATATATATTTATATTATTAAAGGTAAGCAGGTTCATATTTTTCTGCATAGTCTATATTTTATTTTTATTTCATAGTTTTTCTATTATATACATACACATTCACACACAGAACTAGTGAGTACCAAATAACTGTCAAATTCTGTGGTGTCTAAAACATCTCTCATTCTTGGCAGAATTAATTTGATCCAGATTTTCCTTCCAGCTGAGAGTAAACTCTGCTGAAACCTCCCATATATCTACTTTCCTTTCTTTTGCAGACAAGAAAAAAATCTTTGTTTCAAGGTCATGATGTGGCTGCCCCATCCCTGGAAATGTCCAAGACCAGGCTAGATGGAGCTCTGAGCAACCTGGTCTAGTGGAAGGTGTCCTGGCCCATGGCAGAGGGGTAGAACTGATTCTTAAGGTCTCTTCTAACTCAAACTCTTCCATGATTCTACAGTTCTGTGATCTGATTTTTTTTCTAAAAACAAAAACCCCCACCAGTCTCCCACACAGATTCATCCACAATTTGTAATTCAAGTGCTTTAACTACAAAACATTCAGAGGATTCTTCCAGTTTTCAAGTTTCTTATCAAAGTAGGATTTATTTTCCTAGTTAGCAATTTCAGGATAGCACTTACCCGAAAGATGAAGAAACAGATAAGAAAATAGGTTCAGCTTATGAATTGCTGCGTGGCAATAAGACAACTTCAAGTCACCACAGGAGGGTTTAGAGAAGATGTCTCTGTTAGAGACTCTGAACAGACAAGAAAGGACCATGACTCAAACTGCAGAGAAAGGAGACTACTAAATGTTAAAAGATTAAGTCTTTTCCAAATCAGGAAAGAAAAAGGTATATAAGTTTTGGCAAGTTCAGTGCTAAACCAGACCGAGTTGAGCCAAAGGTAATTTGGGAACAGCCTGCTAAAGGTATAAAAATCAACAGTAAAAGCTTTCCCAAACAATCTGACAGCTCCTCAAAGAGGCCAAGAAGCCATGGAGGCCTTCAGGGAGCACCCTGGGAAGGTCAGGCTCTGGCAAATTAACTACTCTGGGTGCATTTCCCAACACTCTCCACACACTCCATCAGCAGATCTGATGCATGACCAGCAAAAGCAGCAGCTGCTGTGGTGTCCTCTCTTGGCAAGGGGTCCCCGCGAGCAGCTGAAGGCTCAGCAGGAGCCCAGAAGGTGAGGGGCTGATGTGCATGTCCCAAACACCTGTAGCCAGATGGCTCTGGAGCCAGCCAAGAGCCAAAACCAGTTGTTGGAAACAACAGCCAAAGGTTGTTGGTAAGAAAATGCATGAGAAAGACCAAGATGTGGCTGCAGAAGGGGCCATACGGAGGAAGGGCAGCTTTTCTGGGATAAACTCCCTTCCTTTCCCTTCCCTTCCCTTCCCTTCCCTTCCCTTCCCTTCCCTTCCCTTCCCTTTCCTTT